>VKOC01046647.1:0-60356 GCA_009364415.1 Spea multiplicata | reverse complement strand
GGACTATACTCGCCGTATAGGACTACCCCTCTACCCAGCGTACAACAACCAGCCAGTCACGGCAAGCGATGTACCTTACCGGTGATTTGCTGGTTGATTTGCTGGCTGACATATACATACATGCACTGCCCTTACACACACACACACACACACATATATAATATATATATGTGTATATATATATATATAATATATATATATATATGTGTGTAGATATGTATATATATCTATATATATATCTACACATATGCCTGTCCATACATACACATTTATACACTGCCCTCACCACACACACCCCTGCCTTTACACACATATATATATATGTATATATATATATATATATATACACACACACGTATGTGTATATATATAATATATATATTATATATAGATATATATATACACACACACACACGTAGTGTATATATATATAATATACAACACACGTGCTGTGTGGTTGGTAATATATATATATATATATTATATATATATACCAACACACACAGTGTGTGTGTGATGTGTAGTATACATATATATATATATATATATATATACATATATATATATATATATTTCCCCCCTTTCTCCCCATCTCTTACCTTATCTTCTGTCTTCTTTCTTCCATCCTGTTGTGGGAGCCCGAGGTCTGGCACTTCAGACCTCGGCTTCCCTGCTCTCTAATCACTACGCGCCGGCTATTGATGCCGAGCGCCGGGACATGACGTCATCCCTGCGCTCGGCATCAATAGCCGCCGCGTAGTGATTAGAGAGCAGGGAAGCCGAGGTCGAAAGTGCCAGACCTCGGGCTTCCCTGCTCCCTCATCACTACGCGCCGGCAATTGATGCCGGGCGCCGGGACATGACGGCATCCCTGCGCTCGGCATCAATAGCCGGCGCGTAGTGATTATAGAGATTGGTGGCTTCGTGGGAACCTCCGGCTTGGTAAGTACCCGGCGTATAAGACGACCCCCCATTTTTTAAAAGATTTTTTGGGGTTAAAAAGTCGTCTTATACGCCGGAATATACGGTATGCTTTAGTAACAAGTCCTGATTCTCACACAGGAGATGAAGAAGTGTCTAGTTTTTTTTTTATTCCACCACAGAGAAGGCCTGTGAAAGACCTTATAAGGGTAAAACATTGTCTTTCTCTGTTGGCGAAGTTTAGGTGTTCCAAGTATATTTTAGGCATTCATGGTAGTCCAACGAAATAAGGATAGTCAACCAACACCCGCACAGCTACATCCTGATTTACAGGTGGATTAATTGTGAAACAGATGCCTTCAACCTCATCAGTAATGCTCAGGTGATTGTCAACGTTGTCACATAGACAACCTATCATTTATTTTATGGACTGCTTTTGACCAATCTTAGCAATTTTTAGCCTTTTTTTAGCAATAACTAATACATGAATACAAAGCTGTGCAGCAGAGTATCAAGCAAAGATAATGATGTGTGTTCACACTAGATACAGCAACATAAATGAGCCTTGTTCATCTGAAATAAAGCCGTAAGGCGAATGAATTATAGATAACACTTTTCAATCTTTTTTTTCTACTTCTTTGCAAGCATTTTGACATTTTACGGTTGTGGATTAGTGTTTTTTGTGTTGGCGTAGTATGTGATTATATGTTAATATTCATACATTTGGTAACATACGTGTTTTATGTTGCATGCATTAGAGAACCTTAATTCTTCTACACATATAAATAAAATATGTCTATGAAGGACTCCAAATATGTTCACTAATACCCAGAATCCTCTGTGTCACCTGCACTACAATCAGATTCATGAAGGTATGACAGATGGCAAGTGACATTTGAATGAAGTCTGTAAACGCCATCAAGGCTTTATATAAAAATCAATGACAAGTATAACATAATGAGGGATTGATGGCTTTTGAGGGGTGACGTCTTCTTGCGAAGCCCGAGGAAAATGAGCAACTTTCTCGCAGACGCTACCCCATGCTTACAGACGCCCTGTTTCTAGAAAATACGGATAATAAGCAGACTCTCTGCTGAAAAAGTTCTTATATTTAATATATTAAAACTATGCTGTTTTTTGTTCTCTCCATGCTGTTAAGTTTCTACGTTGATGTTTTTGGCATCAATTTCCCATAATGCTTCACTGGTCTTTGGAGGACACATTGTAAAATTGGTTTGTCTTCCATGTTATCATCATCAATATGTTTTTTATGTTTTATTTTCTCAATAGTTATCTGATCTTTGATGCTTTCAATATGCTACCCAGTCTATGCTTTAAAACGTGCATGAAAAGGACACTGTATACGATATAAAAATATGTTAAAGAACATCTTATAAGCCAGACTTTTGGGACTAAACTTCCACACATTGAACATATGGCACATTTGTGAACACATGTTAAAAGACTTAATTGCTTATGCTTTTAAATCAACACAGAAGATGTCTATAATGTAGAACCATCTACTAAGTGTTCTCATTGCAATTTGGAGGCATTTTATAAAATTGCTGTTGGGCACCAAATATTTAAAGGGATGAACTGTCATAGCTGAACATGAGTTTTATTGCTGGTCCAACACATATTTATTATTGCTTATCGAACTTCAGCAACATAAAGTCTTGTAAGGTTCCTTTCAACTTTTTGACTAAACAAGCAAACAGAAAACTATAAAAGTGTAACATAACATAAATGTTGCATAAATAGAGCAAATATAAAGACGCTCTGTCATGTAGTAAAACTAAATGCATGTATTCAATCTCCCCTTGGTGCCTACATTTTCGCGACTGCTACAGCATTGAATTCTTCATTTTACTTGTCGCTGTCAATGAAGAGCTCTGAACGATCCTGTAGACAGACTACATAAAGAGATACGTCTATGGTGCCCTTTGATTTTAATCAAAGTTTTGTCTCAAAATAGATCCCGATGTAATGTTATATTTACACAATAAGGGGATAGGTGGATCAAAGAACTGTTGCTCTGGTTTGAAGCAAACCTTCCAGCTATTTTAGCATGAAGAACGCTTGCCGATAAAGTATCTTCCAATAAACAGGTAGTCAGTAAGTTGTAGCTCCATAAGAGTTGGTTCAAAGCCATTGCGGTCCCTCATAGTAGTAAACATCTAAGAAAGAAGCCTGTGGTTGCTCTTGGCATTAGAAAACCCTGAGATACCTGCTTATGCAGCACTCTGTAGCTCTTAATGCTCAGGGAAGGGAATATACTTACTCTAAATGTTCTATATTTGTCCAGTTTATGCAAAATACCGTATATTGGGAAAATATGAAACCTAAATAAATCTAAAATAATATATACAGCCTAAAGATGATGTTCCACATACAGACAACATTGAATTCTGGTTGGCCATTGTGGTATTACAAAAAAACTTAAAAAAATGTTTCCAGTATGCCTTAATTGTACATTTTTTATCTCCAAGCAGTTCCTATGGCTCTTTCAATTTTTCATTGATTGAACAGTGTAAACAAACCTACAAAAGTGTGAAGAGCCCATCAGACTAAAAGCCAAGTCTGATTTAATTGGTTAAAGTTCATACATTACACCAATGGCACATACAGATTAAGACGACTATTTCATTACATTGGCTTACTTTCCTTCTACAGCATCTGTCACAGGATGCACTTGCATAAACTTCCATTTAAAGACCCCAAAGTATAGTTATAAGGAGTAGATCTCTCTGCTGTCCAACTTACTGTGCCACCTAAGCCGTGTCATCCATTGGCTAAATAAATCTTTGCTTCTAGGGAGTAAAAAAATGTGGGTCGGAGTCTTATAATGCACAGTTATTGAGTTGAAGCATTGAACCTCATGGCTAAGAGCATAACTCCAGTCTGTATAAATTGCTAGTGCAGAACAACTATGAATAGCTCATTCTTGGATCACCAATATAAGTAAATCCATAATTAATGATAAAAAATTCACATAGCTTGATATGCGTGATTAAGCACCATTCATTTTTTTAATAGAACATAACATTTTGGGGTTTTTTTTATAGACCATAAACATACGGCCAAAATCCAGTCACCTGTCAGGTGTTGCAAGAGGTGGGATAGACTTAGGCTATTAATTGAAGTCAGTGGGGCCAGAGGCATGGCTACCTCACTTGAAGAGCCAACTTGTGCTTCCTGGACCGGTTAGGAAAGATCAGAAAATATTCCTAACTGTCCCATGATCCCCACTACACACAAAAGTGTCCACTGTCCTGAAATTTAGCCTGTCCAAGGAAAACCGGGACTGTTAATAGCTATGTGTAATGCCCTAGGGGAACAAGACTTTTTTTTATCATTTAAACCTGTTGTCATCTAAACCGTGTTTGTGGCATGAATGGATTCTGATGCTTCACATTAAACAAAATGTATACGTTTATATATTGTGGCAGGTAGGCCCAGTTATTGACAAGAATAATCTTATCTGAAAGAGCATTATGGGAGATGTAGTCCTGCAGCAGCTGGAGGGCTGCAGGTTGGACAGTTAACCCCTTCATGCTAGGAACACTCCAATCTGCAACAGATATAGACAGCCTCCCTCACTTTGCCACAATATTTATAACAATCAATGTGTAGATTAAGAGAACAGTGCTGGTTACGTCTCTTATTTAAGGAACTGTACACAAACACATTAATTTTAATTCTAGCTCTCCTAACCATATAGCGCCTCAAAGTGATGTCACAAACAGGGAACAGTAAATACACATTAAAATATGTTTTTCTTGATTAAAACAGTTGATTGCCAATCTGAAATCATAGTCTGAACGCTTTTTTCACTGTTAGATCTGTTTTGTCGGCAGAGTATACAAACGACGTCTAATCTGCATAAAACCCAGTGTGCCTAATTGCTTTATTTTAAGAAAAAAACATTATCTGTGTTGTCAGGTTTGTGAATCTCATCTCTCTGCAGCGTGCCTCAAACAATCTCTACATGCTATAAATGGATAGGTGATTCTAAGACGCCTAATTATTTGATGATGGTGATAAAAATAGTAATGAGCTTGTTTTCTTTTGGATTACACTGATCTGTGATGATATGAAATGCAAATAACTGAAGGCATGCCATGAAGTAGATCAAGCAGCTTTTTTTAGTAAATGGGGTTATCATATACCCAATTTTGGAGCATATTTTCATAATGCAACATCTTATATCTGTGCAGATCTGAGTAATTTAGGAAAATACTTAAAAATATACTTAAAACGTGAGGGCTAACGAAGGCATTTTAAACATGCATACTAATTACATAGACCAAGTAAGACATACAGACAAAATGTAACTGGGGTGCAATTTAACGATTAACAATTTCTAGACCACCCCTAGTTACCCTGTCTCACAAGAAAAAATCACGCTGGTCATGTCGTGTTTAGCTTGTTACTTAGCTAACCTACCCCACATACAAGTCTCTTTGACTTCCTCAATGGGTTCTATTTTTTTCTGGGGGGGGGAATTCCAGCAGATGTAGAGAATCTTAAACTTGAGGATATATACCCTATCCATCACATTCGGGTCTGAGCTTCCCATCAAAGGTTTATCGGGTGAGATATATAAAGCCTACCCTCTTTAGCGAATATATTCACTTGGTTTGAAAATTCATTCATTGATTTATTGCACATAGGGTCTCTTGACATGACCTGCGAGTGCATGTTCTAAAGTACAAAAGCCTCATGTTTATTCAATGTATTTACTAGCATGCTTGGACTTTTAGTGCTGGTAATTAGTTTTTCACTAAATTTGTGGCACTTTGTGGCAAAAATCAGTAGAACACCTGTAAATCACCAACATTTTCACTGTTCATATAGGAATGGCCGGTAGGCAATACTGTTGTCGTCCTCGATTCCATGGGTTGAACATGCACGCTGGAATGGTATATAATCAGTAGCTTGGATATATTTTGTATCACATCCTGCTAAGTGTTTATTGGAAAATAAGTAATATTTGGTTTTGTAGGATTTATCTTTTCACAAAGCATTTCTTAAGTTAAAGTGACGTACAGTATATGTAGTAACAGAGCACATCCTAACATATTCCATGCCAGTGTGAAAATGTATGCTGCAAACCGTCTTAATAAATTATAACATTTCCAAGTAAGAAAGGTTAGAAAGTTCATGAAAATATAGAGTTAAGGACATTATCACTTTCCGAAATAATTGAAATACAAAACAAATGTGATTGCAGAGAGGAAGGTCAGATTTTGAATTATTTGGAAAAAAAGGGAATTGAATGTTGCTTTAAGTGAAAAGTCAGTGTTGATTAATTGAATTTTCAAGACTGCAGTGTGACTCAGAAATAAGGTCCCTCCAGTAGTCTATTTCACGCTCTGTAATATATGGTGCTTAAGCTAATATTGTACTTTTTCATGGGTCAATGCTGGCATCTAATTGGTGGGCCGCACACGAACCTTCTTCCCTATTTTAATTAAAATGTATGTCAATTTCATTGAACGCCGGACTATTGATGCCTAAAAGACGAATTCCCTTGGGGCTGGCATGTTAACTCGTGAAATGCTGCAGCATATCTGTGGCCGTGTACAGAACTGCTTATAAAATGTGTACATCTAAGGCTATACTGCAACTCTGATTAACCTCAGCACCTTTGTCATCGAAGTATATGTCACACCAACTTGTGTAGCACGTACATGGACTTGCTTCCCGGTAGAGATGGTATGGCCAATTTCAGTATGTGAGAGGTTAATTCGATTGTATAGGCATGTGGTGCCAAAAGGTCTTTTAGGATAAATTGGTCTTTTGAAGCTGGGACTCCAACCAAGGCCCTCTGCAAGGTGTGAAATGCTACAGGGCGGCGGTGCCTTTAAGTCTACTAGCCGAGTCATTCACCATATGCCTGTATCCCCTCATAGATACTGGATTCTTCAATATGCTAAGTGACCACTAGCAGTCAGGAAAACCATTTCATATCCAGGTCATATCCAACACATATCAATAATAACTCATATATTCATTGTGTGCACCTAGAACGAGGAAAGCGCACCCTACAAAAAGAGTACAAACATGGCAGCGCAACTTAAAACGTTTGGAAGGAATTGTGAAGTCTATGACGTTCAGTCATAAGTAGCAAGTGATACATATCTATGGACTTCACAATTTACATTTACATAAATGCATGAATTATTGCTGTGGCGAGCACAGGAGGGACGATAAAATGAAAATAAGTTATTTTGACTGATATGTTTCCACCAAGGGGGAGGTCACTCATGGTACACCTTTCCTCCGCTTATACCACCTCTGGGCCGGCTTGGAAACTCAAGATGAACTGGGAAAGAGTATAAAGTTAATGAGAGAAAATTGGTCAGTGCGATTACTAGGGGCTAAGATCTAATTTTGAGTAAGTCGCCATCTTTCCGTGCCGGAGCCCTACGGACAGAAAAACTGTTACTTTACCATTCAAGTGAGTAGTTAGGTTTTCTGTAATTTTCTCCTTTTTATTTTATCTGTTGGTGTAAATAATCTGTTTATCATCTTTTTTGTGTATGCACTGTGATTTTTTGCTCATAATAAATATTCCTTTATTAAGTTCTGCTGTTGTCTGGTAAAGACTCACGTTACCTGATGAGACCATTTTATCGGTAATTTGAAATCACATAATTATTGTGTTAAAATATACTGTGTGGGTTTTTATAGTCTAATTCGCTTGGAGGACCAAGGCATCCCGTTTATAAATTGTCTTGGTGGTGGCAGCGTTATTTTGATATTAGTTATATCATTATAGTCAATTGCGGGTGGTATTAAGGGTGGTGTATGCATTGGCCTCTTTCGCCACTGGAGAAAATGGAGGCTGTAGAAGCTGGATGCATATTAATAGTGTGTTTGCAAAAATTCACTTATAAAGTCCCCCCCCCCCCTATGCACAAAATATGGTTAGGAGAGGTACATCTTGGCTGTGATGCCACAAAATGTTCCCTCTGTACAATGTTGATTACTCATATTAAAAAATACATCAAAATATTGAAAGTTTCCAAATGCATGTAATCAAATATTCTCCCTCCCCACCTGCAGTGTTATTTCCAAGAAAGCTGCTTAAAGTCCAAAGCCTAAAGCCTCTAATTTCATCTTGGCGTGCTTCCATTCTTGAGCATTAATCTCTCTGTATTAAGCAAAAATTCATTGTGCTAAAGTAAATGCTAAGAACACAGAGGTCAAAAGGCACCATGCTTAAAAAATGTAGTTTATTTTTCATTTCTGTGTTTAATGGAGTATATGTCAAAGCATTGTGCGAGTCTTGCCTTCAGAAAGCCATCTGTCATAAGAAACCATAGCTAAATCCACGACTATGGGGAAATATTACATTGCTACAGGGGTAGGTACTATTATAGACATTATTTTCATACGAATATAGTTCCCTACTCATGGGATGTCATGTCGGTTGCTACCCACATTATGTGGTAATGAGATGATGTCACATCATTCTTCACCGTATTTACTCGCACACATTGAGAAACTTTAGCTTGAAAAAAATAGTTTTCAATAATAAATTGGCAGCTGGAGGTTATGATGGCAGCGCCATTGTGAATTTAGGATCAAGTGACTTCATCCTGATTGTTAAATAGAGTGTAGGGGTAATTTACAGGAATGTAAATGAGAGGTCTCAATTGGTAGGTAGTTTGAGACCAGGATGTCTTCCACCAGATGTTGTGGTGGAGACTCTACTACAACAATAGGTATGAAGCCCAAGCCTTTGTTAAGACATTTAAACTTCTTTTACAAAACCACAGGTGTGAGAAATGTGGGAATGTGAAATCTGAAAATAGAACAGAATGCACCGATAAAATACACCCAATAAAAGCTTGTAAATGTTAGCCTCTATAATGATGTCAGTGGTTTTTAATGGAAACACATAATGCAAATTCAAAGGCAAACAGACTATTTTGGGCATTAGACAATCCAGTAAATTACATAATCAAGGGGAAACTACAATAATTACATAAATTAAAAACATACACAATATGACCAAAATACGTATGTAGACACCTCTCCTAATTATTGCGTTTAGGTGTTTCAGCCACATCCATTGCTAACAGGTGTATAAAATCAAGCGTATAGGCAGCCATCTCTATAGACTAACATTGGCCATAAAATGGGTCATACTGAGGAGCTCAGTGACTTTTCAATGGTGCTATCACAGGATGCCTTTTGTACACATCAGTTCATGAAAATTCCTGAATAAACTCCAATGCCCACATCTGCAGGCTTCGGGGGAATTTATTGCGTCACACATTCTAGGAATAGTTATTTAAATTGTTGTGATATGCCAGTTCCTTCAACTATAAAATTGAGGTCCTTGCAGCCTCTCCATAGTCTGCAGAGCTTCCACAAGCAAACTATTTAAATGAGCTGTGTTTGTACATGTAATGTCACTCATTTCACTAATAGAATGCAGTCAGCTAAACAAACACTCTGTGATTAATCAATCCCAGGAAACCTTGTTATGGAAAATAAGGGTGTAGTAATGTTCCTTTGTGTGATAAATGTCACATTACCATTTGGAAATATAGCTGTGCTACTTCTACTTTTGTATTGTAATACCACGGTCATTAAGTCTAGTACCTATTGCATCTATTAATCTACCGTATTTGCTCGATTATAAGACGAGGTTTTTTTCAGAGCAAATGCTCTGAAAAATACCCCTCGTCTTATAATCGGGGTTGTCTTATAATCAGACCTCAAATAGAGGTCTGACTATGACACTAAGATCCGGATCTCTGCAGCTCTGCAGAGGACCTGGATCCTCCTGTCTTATCCCCCCAGACTTACCGGTGCTTCCAACTCCCTGTTGTGTAGTCGGGGCCGCGTGTAGACGTCTACGCGATTCGTGTTGGCAACTTCTGCTGCAGCCGGAAGGAGGTGCGGCTAGCAGTGTGGGTTGACTGCGTCCATCGCGCAGACCTTCCTCGACTGTCAGAGGAGAGTTCCGGTGCGGGGAATAGAAAGCACCGGTAGGTGTGTGTGTGGGGGGGATTGTTAAATGGGGGACATAAGGCATTTCTGTAGGCAGAGTGCTCTATGAAATGCCTTTTAACCCCCTCAATGCCACTCCGCCTCCAGAAATGCCTTTTAACCCTATAGAGGGTTAAAAGGCATATCATGGGCCACAGTGCCACACAGGAGTGGCAAGCCTGGGGGAAGATGTGCATAACTGGGGGGCAGGTTGGAAAATAAAGGGAAATAAAAACCAATAGCTTTTATTAAAAAATAGTTTACATTAATTAACATTTACTAGGAAAACTTTTTTCCTATAGGGTCGTCTTACATTCAGGCATTTTTATTTTTTCTTAATAAATATTCAGGGTTTTGGGGGGGGTCCTCTTATAATAAAGTTGTTTATAAACATTTCTTTTGAGTGGGAGCCCAAGTATCCATTACCAAGTCATAGCACAAATTCAAAAATTGTTCATAAGCAACTTTATTATTTTTGTTCTTTTTCCATTTTAAATTCACTTTAAAACATATTTATTTAAAAAAATGACTGCTGTGGTACCTTATCTGTGTGTGATTACTTGTGAATAAGTTACTTTAGTAAAATCACTACCTAATTCAGTAGCCTCCCATGAATTAGCATCATTTCATAAGACGTGTAAGGATTTAGTTAAGCTAATGGAAGCACATAGGCATAAACCAGTAATCCGTAGCTGCATTAAAGCGCCTTATCTTTTACAAACTCATGGGATCTTACTGAGTATGCCCACGGAAACCTTTGAAAAATCTAGCAGCAAGAAATTGAGACATAAACCAAACATATAATTCCAAGAATGAAAATCCTTTCAAGCTGCTAACAGAGAATTGAAATGTAAAACTTTGGCAAACACATAAATAAGGAACATTAGTAAATCATGGCAAAAGTACAATCGTGTAAAGGAACTTGACAGGCTAACCCCCTCTCCAAATACCTTAAAGGGATTACACGGAGATCCAAACTAGTTCTTGAAAGAATTGTGCCATAGTTCCTGGTATTTGATACCATCATCACTACAGCATATAACGCCTTGAAAAAGGCAAAACTGTTGTATGTACTTCATTTGGAGTTTTTCTTTTTTCTATGATGATGAATTTAAAATATACATCAATGTGTTTAAACAAGAAAGCAAGTCACAAAAATGCAATAAAACAAATCTGGGTTATACAGTATACTTCCAAATTTTATCCATGGAAATAGACATTGTAATCATATACATAGACATAGTTTAAAACTAGTCATGCAGTGTAAAAATATCCAACTTTATCATGCACATTACATTAAGAATACACGCATCTACATGTGTTGGAGAAGGCCTTTTTGTGTTTCAAAGCACGGTCCATAAAGACATGGTTGGATGAGTTTGGTATGGAAGAACTTGACCGGCCTCACAGAGCCCTGACCTCAACCCCATCAAACACCTGTGGAATGAACTGAAATAGAGATTGCCAGCCAGGCCTTCTTGTCCAACATCAGTGCCTGACCTCAAAAATGGTCTACTGGATGAAAAGAGAGGAATTCCCACACCAACACTCCAAAATCTTGTGGAAACCCTTCACAGAAGAGTGGAAGCTGCTAAAGCTGCAAAGAGGGACCAACTACATATTAATGTCTATGTATTTGAAATGCAATGTCATAAAAGTCCCTGTTGGTACAATGGTCAGGTGTCCCAAAACTTTTGTACATATAGTGGGTAAATAAATGGGAACCAGAACATGGCTGCAAAAAAAAAAATACATTCAAAGACCATTATCCTTAGTGTCTGTGTTTCATTATCAAAACTTCTCCAAAGTCAATCGAGAAGAAGACTCTTGTAACCCAGAGAGGAGTATTTAACCAACTGCCCACAGCATAAAAGGATGGGGACTGTGCCCTGGTATCATATGTGAACCTGTTCTGATATGGTTACATCCTTCCATCAATTAGGAAGTGAATTAATAAATAAAGCTAAAAAGTATTTGTAAAAATGCTGCCTCCAGAATGGCCCAGCGTTTTACTTTATAAATACCATCAGCATAGCAAGCAAAGAACGCTAAGGCACATTTTCCATTACATATATTTGAATGCGTTGCCTTCATGGAAAATTGTGGATCTTAATCATATTTTGCCCTAAATGTAGCATTTTAATCAAATACACCAATTCCCCAAATTGCTATCAAACATCCAACTTGCAAAAATGCACCTGGATCTCATTAAAGCAATATTTGCAGGTGTGCTTTTTGTGAACAGGAGGCTCGACGGATCTGCGTAGTACAACTGCGAGCACTCTCTTCAGCAGTAATAGTAACCATAATGTTATGAAACTGGAATTTTATTTTATTACTTAATGCACAGTAATGTCAATCTCGCATCTGTTTTACTGTTCTGGAATTATAATAAACAGACTGATCACAAAGTATTGAAAGTAAACAGAACAATGGTATATAACAGCTTGGTTAACACTGTGGCTTACAGGGAATAGTTGAAATATTGTTTAACATTAAATGTTTGATGTTCTGTAAGGAATCTATTTTGTAAGAAAGAAGGCACTGATCGTTTTTGATAACTCATTATAACTCATTAATCCCTCCCCAATTAATTCACCTTTCTTTGTCTGACCGTGGTTTAAGGCTGCATTTTAGAGATAGGTATGGGTTGTTTACGATTGGCTGTTATGCCAATATTTATGTTTTCATTTACATTTCTCCACGGGTTCAGTCCCTGGGGGAATTTTGGAAGGGTAGGGTGTTCCGACCCAGCGGTTCCCGTTGGTATTTGGCGGGATATCCCTACAAAATGTTATGTTACAAGGGTTATGGTTTTATATGTTAATCAAGGTATACCTATCTCACATTTTCTTAACATTATTTCTTGCACTTTTGTCACAGTAATAAAGCGCTGTGGCCTTACACTTTCCAACGACCTCATATCTCCTGTGTTTTTTTATTGATGTACTTTGCTGCAGGTTAATATATAGTGCCCGAGTCAAGTGTAGGTTGTCCCAACCTTGGACAATCTAAATATCACCAAACAAAAAGCACAAGCTATAGGACTGCGATATGACCAAAGTATATGGATGCCTATATGAGTTTGTTGGACATCCTATTCCAAAACTATGGATATGTAGCCTTTGTGGCTATGACATCCTCCACTCTTCTGGGAGGGTTTTCCACACAATTTTGGAGTATATTTGTGGGAATTTGTGCCCATTCATCCAGTGGAGCATTTGTGAGGTCAGACATTGATGTTGTACTAGAAGGCCTGGTTTGCAGTTGGTGTTGCGATCCATCCCAAAGGTGTTCGATGGAGTTGAGTTCAGGGCTCTGTGTGGGGGTAGTCAAGTTCCTCCACACCAGACTCATCAAACCATGTCTTTATGGAGCTTGCTTTGTGACAGGAGTACAGTCATGCTATAAGAGGAAAAACATTCCCCAAACTGTTCCTACAAAGTGGGAAACCTGCAGTTGTTTTATTGTCTTTGTATGCTGTAGCATTCACATTATTCTTAACTGGAAGTAAGAGGCCCAAACCTTGAAAAATAGCACAGGACCATTATTCCTCTGCCACCAACCTTTACAATAATTGTGTCTAGGAACTGGATTTTTTACACCTGTTAGAAGGGGATGTGGTTGAAACACTTACACTTAATAATTAGAAGAAATGTCCACATACTTTTGGTCACATAGTGTCATTTTAATTAATCTTGTTATGCTAAATGCTGTGATGGCTACAGTTACCCTTTAAATGTGCAAATTATGGATTGCACGGTAATATGGCCGTAAAATATAATTACAAACAAAACTGTAGGTGACAATAGATGAAAGGCAATTAAAGCCCATGTAGTTCATATTCTCTAAATGAATTACGCTATTTTTTCTGGCTTTTATTCATTTTATACTTTATGGGGCACAGCAGTAAAAACAAACCTTAAGGCACTTAAGAATGTATTTCATTTTGGATTGCTGTTCTGCCTTTTATGTCACAAGACAATGTCTGGTGATTAAACAGAGGGATATTTTTTTTTAAATACGAATTCTGATTTTCTCCCAAACATGCAGCTAAATGTGTATAAAATGCAAGAATAAAATACAGAGAGTCAGAAAATTATATAGTGACAGGTGCGGCAATCAGTTTCACTGGCAAATTAGCCGTGGTACACGATTCGGTGCACATGCCAAACTAGCATGCAGAATGTGGGAATGTGTCTAGGAGATAGGAAGTCTTATCACTAGATCTCGGATATCATTCTGAACATTTAAGCATATGTATGGCATGAGAGGCACAAACCAATGGTTGTACCAAAATATAAGCAAACTGGGATATACATTTCTGGAGGTGAAATATAAGACCATTATATAGTAAACAATGTACAATTCTGATGCACTGTGGAAATATTATGTTAATATTCTTTTATTTTCTTCTTCATCTATCACCATAACTGGGAACCCTCCAGGTTCTTCTTCCCTCAGTCTCCAGGTCACTTTCCTTTGTCTTATTCCCACCCATAACCATGGCTAGCCCCACCCTATGCATAGCTATCCCCACCTACAGAGATGACTAGCCCCACCCCATGCAGCAACTGCCCCAGATGAGGGAGAGGTCTTGTTAGCCTTCCCTGGGAAGTTCACACACTCACTGGCTACTTTATTAGGTACACCTGTTCAATTGCTTGTTAACACAAACAGCTAATCAGCCAATCACATGGCAGCAACTTAATGCATTTAGGCATGTAGACGTGGTTAAGACAACTTGCTAAAGTTCAAACCAAGCATCAGAATGGGGAAGAAAGGGGATTGAAGTGACTTTGAACAAGGCATGGTTGTTGGTGCCAGACGGGCTGGTTTGAGTATTTCAGAAACCGCTGAGCTACTGGAATTTTCACGCACAACCATCTCTAGGGCTTACAGAGAATGGTCTGAAAAAGAGAAAATATCCAGTGAGCGGGAGTTGTGTGGACGAAAATGTTTTTTTGATATCAGAGGTCAAAGGAGAATGGGAGACTGGTTTGAGATGAAAGAAGGGCAACAGTAACTCAAAAAACCTGTCATTACAACCAAGGTATGCAGAATACCATCTCTGAACGCGCAACACATCGAACGTTGAGGCTACAGCAGCAGAAGACCATACCGGGTGTCACTCCTGTCAGCTAAGAACAGGAAAGGACAAGGCTATCATTCGCACAGGCTCACCAAAGCTGGACAATGGAAGAATTGGAGAATGTTTCCAGCACCTTGTAGAAAGTATGCCACGAAGAATGAAGGCAGTTCTGAAGGCAAAGGGGGCTCCAATCCCATATTAGCAAGGTGTACCTAATAAAGTGGCCAGTGAGTGTATAATCTCTATGGATTTTGAAAGCCTTTTTAGAGTCATTTGACCTTCAGAACATTAGACCTTACGTAGTCCTTGGCGTTGTATTATTTTGAAGTGCGTGACAGTTTAAGAGTGGCATCCCACAAACAAACAGACGCCACTCTTAAACTGTCATACACTAGGATATATGTTTACTTTACTTTTCATAAAGATGGGTGGATGGAATTAAAATCCAGCTCTGCATATATATTTAGTACACTTCATAATTATTTCTTGTTCACTGGCACATGCATCCGCCACTCCTTTTCACAAAAAAGTTTGTTTTTTACTCTACCACTAACAGACAGGAGATGTTCTTAAAATTCTGCAACCAGACACTTTAATTACCTAAATAAACATAAAAGCCATTGCACTTGAGCCATACACAAGCCATAGCTCAGGATTATATTCCGGTGTTCTTAATTTCTGTAATAAATGTGATCTTTTGCGTATTGGAAAACAGTCAACTTTTGCGCCATTAAAAATCTTGAACACCCCTTGTTTTATGTGTTTTTGATGCTGTAGGAACTATTAATACTTTACCTTATTTGCGAATTTCCAACTTAATTTAAAATGAGCAGAATAAAGTATGGAAATATAAAAGGCCATCATGTGCAGTAGAAAGCAATAAAGAAAAGTAATGTCGTAAAAACCTCCATAATAAATTGTTGCAGTCATTCACAAACGGGAAAGAATATATTTGTATCACTATATCGATGACTGTTTTAATTAAGCATCTGCCAGCATTGCAAGGAATCAAATTATATGTGCACATTTTGTCCATTATAGTTACATTTAAATATTTCTAGGTAAAATTCTATTGACAGGCAGAGGCAGCCAGCAGAAAAAGGCAATTTTATTCATGATTGGAATTGGAGTCCCTTTTTAAAACCATCTATTACCTGAAACCATTTAGAACACATTATAGAAACTTACCGTATATTCCGGCGTATAAGACGACCCCCTACTTTTCCAGTTAAAATATAGAGTTTGTGCTATACTCGCCGTATAAGACTACCCCTCTTTCCCACGCACACCAAATAAAAATTGTGAAGAGAGCAGGGAGATAGAGAGCAGGGAGAGGGGGCTGCTTCAAGGGAGTCTGTCACCTGATCTGAGCGTTTTAGACCGCTGAGATCAGGTTATAGACTGCTTTGGCCACATTTCAAAAGTACCTTTATTAGTGCTGTCCCTCGCCGAGATCTTCCAAAAAAGACTTATGATGAGGTCTGACAAGTGCCCAGGGGCAGCGTTAGTGCAGCAAGAGCGGCGCGGTGCCCAGAAAAACACGCCTCTTTCACTCATCTGGCCCGCCCCTTGTATCCGATTACCTCCTTCTCTGCCTCTCAGATCTTGCTCCTGAGGACTGCAGTAAAGCGGCGCAGGCGCGCGATCTGAGAGGCAGAGAAGGCGGTACTAGGATACAAGGGCGGGCCAGACGGACGAAAGAGGCGTGTTTTTCTGGGCACCGCGCCGCTCTTGCCGCACTGTGCCGCAGATTCTCTGCAGATTCTCCAGTCCGGCTCGCTAAGTTTTAGTACCCGGCGTATAAGACGACCCCCGACTTTTGAGAAGATTTTCTCGGGTTAAAAAGTTGTCTTATATGTCAGAAGTGCCGGCAAATTTGTAGTAACTCTAGCATGTTATCGCATATGAATCACAACCAATTCTGGTTACTTGGGTAGACAGATAAAAAACAGCCACAATTAGCCATTCCCACTCAATCTGGGTCCCAGGAATGGTATTTGGACACGCCCATGCCCTGCCCCATTCTCCTCCCATCCCCATACAAATATAAGGTGTTTGTGGCAAGCACTGCCCCTTTGCAGCTAACCCTGCCCCTCACAAAGCCACTCCCCCCAAAGAGGGAGGGCTCTGGATAGCAGGAGCCTGGAAGATCCCACGTATGTATATAAGCCATGGGTGACTGTACAACATAGAGATAAAAAAAAAGGTGTGTACAAACAATGTAAAATGACACTTGTGCACACCCTTCCCATGGCAAACACACTTTTTAGATAGAAATCAAAAGTATCTCTAAAAATAATATAAACACTTGCAGGTTGGCTGTTACGTTTTGTTCATGCTTGCAAATTTTCCATTGTCTGATGACACCAAGCACAATGCATTAATTACACACATTCTACAGTAAAACATAATACAAGCAAGACAAATATTTTATTATAAGCTTCTTATGAGGAAGGAAGTTAAAAAAAAGGAGTTGACTAGATTTGATTTGTAAAATCCAAGAATTTCAGCGGTCGGAAGTATAAGTAGGAGGATGGGGCACCATGTCAGAACTATTTTAGGGCTATCACGGCTGTTGATCTGCCTGCTTCCTAAATGTCATAACTGTTCTTGATGGATCTATAGTCATCTGTATGGTCATCAGTGATATATGATTTTGATGGCTCTGCTACATTCACATCTAAGAATAACAGAGCAGACTGGCAAACAGGCACTTAGGAAGTATCCAGCCACATATGTCACTACTTCACCATCTCTTCTATATGAGTGCATGGAGGTGCAGGGCCAGCTGCACAATATTGTAATGCTACTCCTAAGGTTGAGGTTAAAAGTGTAGACAGCAGGTGAAACCAGGCCTGTAGGGTCTAAGATAATATAAGTCAAGCAAGGCTTCTATATACCATAAGTGCTACCAGGACAGGGGGATTTTCCAGGTATTCATACAGGTGTAGTGGTAGAAAGCTGCTTAAGACAGTTCCAGCTACACCATCAGCATCCAGTGGGTGATTTATAATTTAAATACTGCTCTTATAGTGTTATGTATCACCATTCCCAAATACCCCAGTCAGTCTCATACGTGCGGCTGATATAATCACTTATATTCACATCATCAAACCAACCCATCGATGTCTTAACATAAAATATACACTTGATTTATTCTTTAAAAAAAAATAATCTTATTTTCCCTTAAATCATCAGATGATTTATTGTCTTACTAGTAAAGACTAACTCCTTCAGCTCCTTACCCCAGGATCTTCATTTCACTTTTATTTAAGGGTGGGAGGCTAAAGTGCCTTCACAATAATGTCCCCTAGGATATGGGGGTAGGTATGCATTTTCTCTTAAGGATTTCAGCAATAATGCTATTTCAGTAACATAAAATACAAATCTCATTGAATCAAATATTTTTCTACTGAAGAATTCATTTTTTTTTATTTAAGCCGACGGTGTATGTGCTTTTATCCATCTCTGCAACCGGAAAATTTAATAAATACATTCAATGGATTTGTGTGATAAAAAAGGGAAAGGGCAGGACCAGTTCTGAATAGTAGAACAGGATTTAAATGGGTTTTAAAAGGCATTGCTGTATAACTCACTTTAGTATACACGGTCCGTTATCGTAATATGTAAAACCATGGCTTTGATAGCACTGCTTAAATCTATCCCCAAAAAATATAGTTTTAGGCTTTACTGGATAAATATATACATGCTTTCTTTGTAAAGGAAAAAGACCGCAAAGCAATAATAGACTCAAAGAATCTACAATAGTTCCAAATCATTGAGGGCATTTTCACTTTGAAAAGGTAGGATTTATTCAGTGCATCAAAGCCATGGTCATATATTTAAATCCCTCCTAGCGAATGGTTAAACTCAGGATTTATTGTTATATGCAGCATAGCCCATAAAGATCCCAATATGTGCTCCTCTATCTGAAGGTTATCTGCTTTTTTCACGAGTTATGTCTGGCTTCTGCAATCCCAACCCTTTATCCTATAACTCCTTTGTAAAGAAACAACTGCAGTATATAAAAGACCTATGAAAAATGCACAGTGCATGGCATGTAAAGGATCCTGGCTGTAAATGAATGCGAAATATAAATTAAAATTATACATTGTTGGATTATCTGTAAATGTTTTTTTCAATGCAGAAAATTCAATACCATAACACTGCCGCTGTTATTTTGTTCTTTCAATGAAGACCATACTACCTTAATTAGGAAAGCATGCGTATTTAACTTAGAAAACAAGTTATACTTCTAACCTTTTTTATCAAATTTTTTTTTACATATTCCCAACTATGAAATAAATGTAAAAAAAAATAAAAGACTAACTAATAAACTGGATCTGATGTATCATAAAAAATACACAGCATTCCCGATTTTTTCTAAACATTATTTTTTATTCTAATTCCTCCTATAACGGGTATGCAGACCTGAACTACATAACAGTTGCATAGATTGTTAGTCTACGGCATAAAGTATATTAGAATTCATTCACTTCCTCATTTGTTTTCTTCATTTCTGACATTTTGCATTACAATGCATATCTCACATCCAGCCTAACAAACTCTAACATTGAATGTCACAATAAATATCACACAGTCTGTGTCCTACTGCATGCTAATTGCCTAACTGATAAATCAATCTTCTACTGTCACAACAATACCATTGATATTTCGTCCTGATCTAATCTTTTTTGTGTGATGTGGACATACAGGGATGTTTGAAAAGAAGCTCTTTGGACACATTCTTTAAGGATTTTTTTTCAACTTGTATATTTGGTTCGTTGACATTATGGAGTCAATCAAGGGCTTGTTACCATCAAAT
The DNA here is from genome assembly GCA_009364415.1 of Spea multiplicata. Classification (NCBI taxonomy): domain Eukaryota; kingdom Metazoa; phylum Chordata; class Amphibia; order Anura; family Pelobatidae; genus Spea; species Spea multiplicata. The sequence continues at coordinate 40,509 of VKOC01046647.1, read as the reverse complement.
CATATATGCATTTTCTTCAGATCCTTGGGATTCATACATGTGATTTTGTGGTTGAATGGCAGAATTTTAATCGAAACTCATTTCAGCATGAGGAAATTAAAGAAATCCTCCTTTGGATAATTACAGCCCATAAAAGTATACTCCAGTCCCTTTATGCAAGTGAATGCATACAAAACTTTTTTTTTTTCTTCCATCCGAAGGGTCTCTATATACATTTGATCTGTTTCCATAGTCTCAGCTCATTTGCCTTGCAGGAGATTCCAATACTGGCTCTCTTGAGATTTCCATGGGGTCTAAGAAGACCTCCCTCGAGCATGCACATTTGGCACTTCCATTTATTTCAAAGAAAGCACTTTCCTGCCAGTGATTGAATGCATGGAATCGCATGGAATCATGGCAATTGGAGGATCATTATTTTCAATATTATGCCACTTAAAGACCACCTTCCCAACCATGTGCAATTTCCCTTGGTTAGCACTTTGTCTTTAGAATCTATAAAGATGCAAATGTATCTTATTTTTCCTGGTCTCTTGAAGGAAAAGTTGTTTACAGGGTTCTATTTCGGTCAATATTAAAAGTCCAAAAGTCCAGAAAACCCTTTCGGCATTGTTCTGGACAACACAGAGTTGTTCAATCTTCTTGAACTTCCAGTTTCTTTTTTGGTTGAGTGACAATCCGCCATACAGGGCACATGAGGACTCATATCAGATTCATCAAAGTAATGCTGTAGAAAATTATGTTATTCATGTACTATTGCAAAATTCAATTCAGCTCAGAATTTTATTAGAGGTCTCGAAGATTAAAGATGCATAATTTACATAGTTTCTACCACAGCATTTTCTTTCACGCACTTTTTTGGCATATCCTTCATAATATCTATATTCACTTTCTTTGCTACTTTTTCCTCTTTCGTCCTCATCTCTCGTACGCGCTGCACTCCCTCCTCTTTTGTTTATACTGGCTTATTTTATTAATACCCCAAGTTCTATGTGAACTTTTTATTCAGTCCATCAAAATAATTCCATTATAAACACTTTACAGAAGAAATACCAGTAATATAGAATGTATAAGACTAATTAGAATCTTTCCACTATGGCTAATTTTCCCATACTTGAGGGAACTACACGTAGTCTTACTCTTTGCAGTTTTGTGCATTCATTTGATATGTTGTCTCTCCCGTATCACCTTTTCTATGCTCTCTTATAAATAAAAACATACTTTCCAAATAAATAATGATTATAACCGGTCTGTATTGAGTAGCGGTATCTTCTGAAGGATGTTAATGGTTGGGGTGGTACATTGTGTTCTATGTGTTCTTCTTACTTTTCTGTTTTCATTTATATCACTCTGGCACAGATACTTGCGCAGGGAGTACACCGAGTAAGGGGGCAAGCAGATGTCGCTTTCATTAGAGATTAAAGGGATTGGTACCAGAAGATGTTTCGGCCTTAACTACGTCTTGATGGATAGTTTGTATAAATCAATGCTATTTTTTTCCAAATGAGGAGTGCACATCTGATCAGCCTTGGCAGGAGGGTTATAGGTTAGATCACCTCCAGTGAGTGTTTCCTTGTGGCATCCTTCTGGATGCACATGGACCTTTGTGGAAGACTCAGCTCAGACTGTGGCTCTATTCAACCTGTGTCACAATTCTGGTAGGACACCTGGTCTTATTTCTGATGAATCAAGTTTAGAAAAACTGGGATGTCTACCAGACATAATGCTCGACTTGACAAAGCTGCCTTTGTATGACACTAATATATTTTGTTTTATGATAAATGAATTCTTGGGTGCAGTTATGAGTGCCATCCCTGTTTCACTCTGATAGATGGCCAGAGATAGTATCCAAGGTTTTAGTAGGGATTAGGTTCCGAGTCATATCACAAACACTTCCATGGTCCAATAGTTACAGCCTTGCTCCTGTAGTTGTAATAATCTGCATTATAATGCTACTGATAAACAGAACACTGTAAAGCCCTTCATACAAATTCACTCAAAAAAACCGATAGCAGCAATTGCAGATAATGGCTTTTAAAATCAGCGTAAACACTCCGAGGTGAATTACATTTTTAATTAAGTTTGATACTCTTCTCACTTGCTCTTTCATATCATCCTCCCTATGTCACCCTTTCCATTTACAAATGTCGTTATAAAACTGAATGAAAAATACCGGAATTAAGAATAGGAGGACCTGTTTACCCAAAACCTCATCCTATGGTTACCTACGTTCTTTATGATAACGATCTTTCTGTTCCACTTGGAGAAAACATTGAGCTCTGCAGCACGTTAAGCAAAGTCTTTAAACATATATGACTATGAATTTAATATTTAAGATTAATTTTGGGATTCTCAATTCTCCGTTTATTAAAAGGTATAAAAGCAAAATACAGACATGTCAGCAGTAGCGTACAGACATACAATGGCAATGGTCTATGCACAGTCAATGGCATCAGGCCGATATCAAAAGAGAGGCAAGTACAAGTACAACTTAAGTATAAGTGTCACAGTACAGCGTATAACACGTGCCCCAGTACACATAAGAAGCGCGACTAGGTATCGTATCGGAAAAATACAATACAACAGACGAGAAAGTCACCAGCGCCTACAAAGGTACATAGGCGGTGTGCAAACATGACAGTTGAGTAGCAGATAGGAGAATGAGCACGTAACTCAAATACAAACCAAAACGGAGAAAACAATAAAAGACAAAAGAAAAGGGGAAGGGCTATCCGGCGGAGAACCAGAAGATGAAGGAGCAGAACACACGTCCTAAAAAAAAAAAAAAAAAGGGACTCACACTCGTGAGGTAAGCGTTACAAGGCACGGTAAGGTAAGATAAGCGGTCCAAACCAAACTGTATGTATGGAGATTATAAAAACATAACATGCGAGAGACCCAAGGAAACATAGTACGTAAAGTAAGGTTAGCAAAACCTAATCCAGGGAGCAACCCCCTAGCATGGCAGTAAAGGAAGAGGAGGCCAGAAAAGAAGTCCACGGCAACCACTTCAACCCATTTTTATACGCCGAACCCCTCGAGGAGTGCACTAGCTCCTCCATATGCTGAATGAAATTCACCCGACTCAACCATGCAGAAATCGGGGGGGCCGTAGCCTGCTTCCAGAATCTAGGGATCACAGACTTCGCAGCATTAAGGAGATGGATAGAGAGGGAACGTTTATATGCTCCAATGGGGGAATCATTGACATGGAGAAGTACACTAGCGGGAGTAAAAGTGAAATCGGTAACTTCCACATGTTTTATAATCCGAATAATAACCTCCCAGAAGGGCCTCACCAAAGGGCACTCCCACCACAAATGAAGGTAAGTCCCCTCAGGGAAGCCGCACCTCCAACAATCAGGTGGAACCCGCGGCAAAAAACGGTGGAGCACGGCTGGGACCCTATACCAACGTGTCAGCAATTTATAGGCGGACTCCTGCACCCTGCTGGAGGTAGAGCAACAATGGGTCAAAGCAATAGCCTTATCCCATTCAGCCGCCTCCATCGTCAAACCCAGGTCACCCTCCCAGAGACTTAAATAATATGGCTTAGTGGAGGTTTGAGCATCTATAAAGATTTTATACAGCCGGGACAGGAGATGAGAGGAGCTGGCGGGATCGTCACAGATGAGTTCGAAAGGCGTCAGAGGCCTATCCATCGAGCCAAGCGGGGCGACAGAGGAAACAAAATGCTTAAGCTGGTGATAGAGAAAGTGAAGCCTAAAAGTCGGATGCACGTCCCGCACGCGGTCCGCCAGGGGGAGAAAGCGCCCCCCCCGCATATTTAAGATTAATTTTGAACCATCAATATTAATGGGGGGGGGAGCTAGGGGGGAAAAAAAAGTACACATTTTCTTTTGTCGTGGTGCTTGCAATACGCAAGTGCCAGAATTTGCTCACGAGAACGTATACGTGGAAATTGCACTTGCATTTTCATAATGCCACAATAAAAAAAAACTTGTATAGAAAATCTTATTTTGTGCAAAAGAAAACTTATTAGCATACGAAAATCTTAGTTTATGCAATTATAGCATTTTAGGAACACTGTGTTCGTAAGCCTAATTGCAATTGATGTATTAATTACTTTTTTGCCCAGCAGTAGTATCATATATAACAAAAATAAATATAATAATATATATATAGCCTGAATCAATAAAGGTCTGTAAAAAATGGCATTTCTGACTCATTTTCAAAACATTTTAGCAATCACTTCAAATGTTAAAGCTTGATAATACTAGTTCATTTAACCTAAAGATTATTCTTGTTTCCTGTCATGGAATAAAAAATTGTAATGATGGCTAAATCAGGGCTTGTCAATTATTGCAAAAATTAATTAATCTGTTAATGTATACATTGATTAAATCGTACTTCAAAAGGCGTGTAGATGAGGGTAATCCATTAATTTTACTCAAGATGACAGCCGCAAAGGCTCAGCAAATGCTTTTTCTCCTAAAATACTTTATGGGTAGTTGCTTTGGCCGTCGCTGTTAATCTGATTTTATTAGGCGGAGACGCTCGAACAAATTTTCGTTTACAGATTGGGTCTTAGAAGAGGGAAGCATAAATTATTTGTGGAAGGGAATCATCAGAGCTTTAAGGACTAATATTTTGTGACATTAGCCTAAAGATATACAGTCATTTGCTGCCTTTTGTTTTACTTACCCCCATTCCTCTTACATTATGGCCAATACATACAATGTATGTGCTCCATATATATATATACATACAATGTATGTGCTCCATATATATATATACGTACAATGTATGTGCTCCAGATATACATATACATACAATGTATGTGCTCCATATATATATATACGTACAATGTATGTGCTCCAGATATAACATATACATACAATGTATGTGCTCCGGATAACATATACATACAATGTATGTGCCTCAAATATATATAGCATAAAATTGTATGTGGCCCACATACAATGAATTTGCTTATATCATGTACAAATACATACATGTATGTTTCCAGATATATATTACATACAATGTATGTGCCCAATATACAGATATAACATACAATGGTATTGCTCCAGATATACATACAATGTATGTGCTCCAGATATACATACAATGTATGTGCTTCAGATATACAATACAATGTATGTGCTCCAGATATACATACAATTTATGTGCTCCAGATATACATACAATGTATGTGCTCCATACAAGAGTATCTTTTTTTTTTTGTAAATTCTCCGTTTATTATAATAGAAGCAACAGAAGACATCACAGCACAATACTGCGAAATAGGATGTTATACAACAGTAATGTCGGTTCAGCACACCCATAAGTACATCCAAATGAGTAGTGTACAAAAAGTCACATAAAGAAAGTATATATACTCTTATACAGTGAAAAGCGTAACATACAATCAGTAAGCGATACATAGGTGTAGACATAAATCACAGTGGTGCAGAACAGATACAAGAGTATCTTGACCTCATTAACTAACAATGGGGTGTAGTAATAAGAATTTAGTTGAAAACAACCTACTAAAGTGTATGTAAGCCACATTAAACACATACAGATTAATATGGCTTACACAGGATATGTTTTTAAGCCCTAGGGCCACTTATGGCACACAATGTAGTGGATAACATAGCAAGATTGTAGATTTTACTGTACTATGTACTATGACTGGATAGTGATGCGGTGCTTCCACATCATTAAACAGAGCATTCTACATAGTTGTTTATATTTATCATCGGTATATTCCTGAATACACTCAAACCTGTTTTATAGGAATACACAATTTCACGTGTATTTTGGGGTTCAGTTTCCAAAGGGAAAAACAATGGGCTTTAATACATTTACAAGGCTGATTTTCTACATGGCACCTTTTATTTGTGAAGATATTTCCAAGGTACAGAGAAAATTAACGCATTGCTGGCTTTCCATTAAAAACAGATCGACTGCCCCTATATGTTTCACCCATGCTTAGTTAGTGGGCGATTTATTACTGCAACATGTATCTTGTTAATGAATACCTTGTATCAATGTCTCCTAATATTGGTGAAAATCCAGTTAATGATATTATTTCAGTACTATAGCGATGAGCACTTTATTAATATACCCCCTAGGTTGGGCAAGTACCTATCTCCAACCACGTCTAATCCGCTCAGTTCACCAGGTAATGATTAGGATTTTAGCAGGATGGAGGCAAGCTCCCGAGAAGCATGCAGGGCCGGTTACCTTCTGATGAGTTGACTGCTGTTGTATCTCTTTGCCAAATGCCAATAACGCCTCTTCCCCCAGAAGCTGTTATTTATGGTTTACGAAATTCACGCAGAGATAGTTATCATCCTTGCAGGGAAACTCAGCCATTAATGATATCTGTTGGTTGCAGTCTCCACAAAGTTTTTAACATTGCATGCTTTGTAACAGGCTAGAAATATTCAGTGCTTTTTTTGTCCATTTTAGGACAATAATAATAATAATAATAATAATAATACACTAACTGTATAAATTCTATACTCTATAGATGCATAGTCAACCACAATATTCGATAAGATAACATTTACAGAGCTCTAAATTTTATGTACACAATGTTCTAAAGCTGGATAGTCTACTTTATATAACAAACAAAATACGTGTTAGCGAAATTATCCACTTTCCATGCATGCACATGGGGTCTGAACATAGAGCAAGCGGTGGCGGTGAGGATTTCATGGGCAAGATGTGATCTGCCTGCACGGAAAATAGCTGGGGCATGGGGAACGGCAAATGTAGTTGCCAAGAGGGCAACACTAATATTAAAGGGACCCCATTACTAGCATATGCAGTAAAGTGCATATGATGAGTGTCTCTTTAAAAAGTTGTGTAAGCATCGGGTTCAGACAGCTTATGGAAGATTCTAAAGAAAGGGAATGATCTCCTCTGTATGCACCCAAAATGTCTGTATTGTGAAGTGTACATTTTTAATTCTAGACTGCCCTTGAGGTGGCATTAATCTGAGAAGCTAATTGAAATTTCTCATCTGTAACGGCAACGGGAACAACGTATTCTGACCTAGGCAAGGGCAACATTTCCAGGGGGCGGAAGTCCCCTGCCACAAAGTGGCACCAAGTAGGATCAGACCATCTGGGCAACAGCAACTATGTGGGCTGTTTACAAGGGAGATCTTCTCATCCATCATATTTACACTACAGAGGACTGTAGAGTGAGCACACACTCCATGCACTGCATTAAAAGTTGATGGGTGCCTTTAACACATTTAGGGCCTGGATATGAGCTACACAGCTGGTCATTTATTATAGGGCCAAGCTAAGGGCTGTCTGTTTTAATCTGTTTTTAATTATTTTTTTTTGCTTTGGGAATCTTTTTGGGGACATCTCTAAGAATATCGGTGAACTGGAGCATGGGCCTACTTATTCACGATGCTTGGAGGGCTGCCAATCAAACCTCTCTGAAGAAGCCTACAATAACCGATAGGTACATCTGTGGCTGTTCTTCTTGCAGAGGATATTTTGCTTTGCACTTTAGTTGTAGACTGCCCTTGTGGATGGAATTAGTCTGATATAGTGAAGGGGCTTCCCCCCCTCTAATAGGCTAACATTTGAGTTTCTTTCTGGCAAGAATTTATCCCAAGGCAAGCGATATATAAATGCCATCCCTTCTTGACAAGTTAATATCATCATTTTTTATATAACAACAATATAAAAATCTTAAATACAGTAAATAGGCCCCAAAATTAGCATGTATGTAGAAAGATTGCTGGATCATCATTCAGACCTCTTATGTGAATATTGTGATGTAAATATTGGAAATAAAAAAATGAAACCTGTGCATTCTGATTCATACAAACTTTGATTTTAAAGAAATCTGTCACATATATGCAGATTTTTATGGTATCAATTCCATTCTTGATGAGTCCGTAGAAATCAAATGTACATACAACAGAGACATATATACTAAAACCATCGCTTTGAAAAAAGTGCATAAAGACGATTGTTCATTTTTTACAGCTAATGATTCACTTTGCAGATTTTATACAGAGATCGTTAAAAACTGAAGAGAGCAAAACAGGTTAATGCCCTTTTTGCGCACTGACCCATTTAATCACATTTAACGCTCCATATTCCTATACATTTTAAAATAATTGCAGGGAATCCTATGAATGGCCACATGCAAGCTGTTAATGTGCAGGCAACGGTTACTTTATTCAAAGGAAATCAACGTCTTTGCAGGTGAAACCTAGGTGGGAAATTTGTGGATCGGGACTAAAACTTGGTGGTGCGTTCTTGCCCTGAATCAAGCCTGTAGGTTTAATGTATGTTTATATTTGTCGATGAAAAATCTTAACAATCAACTTGTGTTTTCAGCTTCGTTTTTGTAGAGGTGCGACAGTGTACATTCTATTTAGGTACCGATACGTTCATCTAGTTACACAAACATATCACTGGTATTTCTAAAAACAACGCTTCAAACCAACTTTGGTAACAAAGCTAATAAAGGTTCCTATTTTATTTACTGGAATAAATACTCTATGTACCATTTTGCGGAATTATTAACGTAACAGGCATAGATTTGGAAAGAGTGTTCTGTGTAGCACCGTTTTTAAGCTGATTTATCCCTAGATGTAAATTTTGAGTGCTAGAGAAACCATCAAAGAACCACCACTTTGCATTTAACTTTTCAATTCCTTTTGAACCGGTTTGTTCCACAGGATTACTCCTGAGAAGGAGGAAGGAAGCCTAAATTGACACAATATATTAGTTCCTCAACATAAACTCTGTTCGGAACATGCAATCTTACTTCATATCTCATTTCTACAACAAACCTACCATCGTATTAAGACAAAAATCTTTATTTATGCACTCGTTTCTGTTTTGGTGTCAATTTAAACAAGGTCGGTTATAGACCATATTTTTCTTCTAAAAAGAAAACAGGTAGACGCACAGCTACCTTTATTACAAGGTACACAAGAATTTTTGTATGGTGTTTATTTCGTTGTATTTGGTATTTTGCTGTTTTATTCTCAGACCTTTATCCTATAGAGGATATAGCAGCTGTGTCTGAATCGAACATAAATGCTAAAGCTCAATAAATTCTCAGATGCCTCAAGTTTTCTGCAGTACCTGTGTGGTGTTTAGAGTGGTTGAAAAAGTGTTAGTTGATGGCAGGTAAAAAAAAAAAATCCCAGTAAAACTGTTAATAAGGGATCGTAAAAGGCATGGGCCTTGGTAACAAATAAAAACATTATATAAAAAGAAATGTGGGGATGGTAATCTGTTATAATTTATGATGCATGTTGTATGCAGCTATGCAACTGCCATTTTTTTCGTAGAAAATATATATTGTAGGAAATAAAGACAACTTACTGGTCTTTCCCCCTTCTGTGTAAGCTGCTGCTGCTACTCTTGTAGGGTTCTGTGACGGCCATTATTTAACCCTGCTGGGTGCCTCTGTTACAAGGCACCCGTGTCCCACATTTCCGCCGTACCTGCTGTATATGATGCGTGAATATTTGTTGGACAAGGAAATTTGTTTTCTGACCTTTTCCATTGATTGAAATTCAGACATTCATCATTCAAGCTATTCTTCATCACTGCCAACCGACTATACGGTCAGTGACGTGCATGCTCAACAGAGTCAAACCCACCTCCGTCACTGAGTGGGACTTCTGCTCCCATTCTTATCTTGTCTCCTTATAGACAATGCTAGGGACAGTGAGTGAGCTCACATTTTTGTTCATGCTCCCTAAAATACTTCATTTTGACACTTTGAGTGTGTTTAAAAAATAAATATTTGGAGATTTCTCATTAGTTTTCATTTGTTTTGTTGCGAGTTCCACCATGTTTTTGGAGATTCCCACAATTGTATGAATTATGCAGAGTTTGTTAAAATTACAATTGTCATGAATCCAGATTCACAAGTATAGCATACACCCACATTCTACTTCATTCATGTCATTCTTTCACTCAGGTGGCTTCTGTGCTTTCCAGTTAAAAACAATATTTGAGCTGTACTATTTGTTGGTATTTTGGCTAGCACCCTGTGTAGAACAAACTGTATGCATTGTACGGTGCAACACTGTTATTTTTACACTTCAAAGAGAAATGCTTTACTAAAGAAATGTGCCCTGGTGCAAGAACAGTCTTGTTTATACTTCTCAAGGTGAAAAAGCAATTTGTAAAACCAAGACTAAGGGGGGCATCAGGTTTTATGGTGACAGATTTATGAAGGGGCTTTAATTTGGTTTAGTGTTCCATCAAAAATAAATGGAACCAATGTGCAAAAACCAATGGAGAAAGACAATAACCTTGTTTGACTGAGTGTAAATAACAAAAGCTGCTTTTATTTTACTTACCACAAATTGCTGGGTATTGTAAATTCCGGTTATACAATGGGTCATATCTATTCTTATTGTGACCTTTAACACAGAGAGCCCCAAGGGGAGGTCTCTGGTTTTTATATTTTAATTAACCTTTTCTTTAAGCTGTAAGCTACTGTACCTGACTCTATTCTCATCCAGTTAATATTGTTTAGCAATATTTTGAAGGATAACAAAGAAATAAAAGAAATAGAACTTTTAGCTTTATAGATCAATCTTTCTGAACAGCCTTTCTATCAAACCCATCCAATTCACAGATCTGTTCACATTGATAGATTTCCCTAAAGCTAAACTAGATAAGATCCTAAACTACCATTTTTTGGACCATTGGAGGCAAAGAGACATGGTTTAAGATTAATTCTGCCAACTTCCACCATCTACATTCTACCCAATGTTTTTGTCCGAGCTTTAGCCAATTTTTCAGGCACCACCTTGGCCTCACTTTTTGCTACCTACAAACCTTTATAAAAAATGCCCTGGGTGCAGGTGGCATCAGTTGGTATGTAACTGGCGATCCACAATGGTGTCCGCTTACTAAAGGCCAGTGTTTCACTAAGGTATTCACTAAGCCATCTGCAGTGCCAAAACATCCAAACAAAGGGAAGGAATGCACTGTTGATCCAATAAGCTTGGACAGCAACAACTTCAATATAAATTGAACATTTTACAGAGGGGGGCTTCTGACTTAAGTCCATATTGAAACAAATGGCACTCAACACAAACAAACACAGAGTTGCTTGAGAAATCATGGAACTGCACTCTTAATAGGCTTCTCAATTTAGGACTTTATTAAGAAACTTGGTATCCCTTATAAATCTGAGTCAGGAGCAGATCTCGGCTATGAATCATGCTTCTAAACGCTGGACAAACATTTTTTTTAGCAGAGTGAATTTCACCCGGGAACAAAGAGCTTATAGGTTTCTTTTTGATAGAAAGACCTACATATTGAGCATTAAAAATAAATTATGAAGAATCTGACACCTCTGTTGCTAACGTGTTATTCTTCCACTGTAATATGTTCTTGGCATTTATCCTCAAATATGCAGCATACATACTTTTTATTTTCAAACAGCTATGATTAGCTTTTCACACTACAAAATAAAAGGCTATAGAATATAACACAACAAAGTCTTTATGTATCTGTCAAACGGCCAAAACAAAAAGAACTAAGAAACTAAGAACATAAAGTTAACTGTTTGATCTGATGCCTTTCTTGCAGATCCTTTTTATATAGTGAAGGCATCGTATCCTCGAATTGCATCAGAAAAAGTTTGAACATTAGTATGCCTGAAACTATAGTCAGATCACCATAGCATCCTATACTGGCAGGGAGATAATGTGATTTTAAGGCTACAAAGGATTTTCATTTCAAAGACTTTCCAGTACATTAGTTCCCCTAATGATATCAACACCAGGCCTTAAGAGACCTGCATTAGTAAACGATTCAAAACTGTAAACCGATCAATCTTGTTAGACACCAATACGTCATATAGAAAGCAGGCATAGACTATAACAGGTGGCAGTTAGTGTCATATTACAAACTCTGAGCACCCCATTTAATGGAGCTCTATGGTATCCTCTCATCTTTCTCATAAAAAAGTAAAAATAGCTTTTTTTTTATCTGTAGACCTCCGTGTCTACACTAAGTTAACACCAAAAAAGTAGCAGTGATGTAGTGAGTCTCCCAGACATAAATTAATAATATTAATGTCATTTAGTGATCATTTCCCTAATTTTTCAGCTTCAAACGCTTTACTTCTACTACCGTGAAATGAACTACTCTATGAGATTTTTGTCATTTGTGAAGATGACTCAAATTTTTGTTGTCCTACCTAGTTAAAACATTTATATGAGGGATCTAGCACCTTAAGTAAATTAAATTAAACAATAAACAATTATTCCTTAAACCATTTTTATGACGAGGTTATCTCCATGTGTTAAAGGACTAGTCAGAAACTAAAGTTTAATAGTCACCAGATAAAAAAAGTTGACATTAATTAACATATCGGAAAACTACCCAGACCGTGTGTGAATATTTTTGTATATACCATATGGCTGTACTTAGATAGTTGCGATAGAAATGTTCCAACCAATCTATTGCAAAATTAATTTTCATTTGAGAACATTAGGTATTCATCTGAACTTCCTCCTGTTTTCTGTACCAATTCTAAAATATTAAACAATTACTCTAAATGAGTAGTCAATCAGGAAGAGAGATCTTAATTGTATGCTGTAATATATCCATTTGTGTATGTGCATTTCTTTATTACACTCATCTTCAAATCAGGTATATGATGTGTTAATAACCCGTGCTGTAGTTAATGATGCCGAGTGGACATTGTCTGTGCAAATGCAAGGTAAAACAATACAAGAAAACACATTTTCAAAACCAAAGTCATTTAGATTGACAATAAGAGTTAAATGGCAATGACAGAGGTTATCAGCCATGTCTGTTTTGATTTGCAATAAATGCTAAGCAATACACAGAAGACAATATAAATAATGGCCAAGCACTTGTGACTAAAACATAGAGAGGCATAGAGTTGCGGTGTGTTAGCCACAGAAAGAGGCAAATTTGGTAAAGCTGGTACTTTTATTGGCTAACGCAGTTTATAATCTTGCAACCTTTGAAGGCTATTTGGGTCAAGGCCATCAGGCAAACCAGGCTAATTCTGATGAGTCGGTCCTAGATGGCGCCTCTCAGTGTCCTTATTGTTCTTCACGCAACCCTGTAGTATGCAGCTGCTGACTGGAGACACCAGGATGCATGCTACAAAAGTGTAAGAGCATAACAGACAGCCACCGGCTGCTGGATACATGCTGCTCTAGCCTGATTTTAAGCCCTATTTCAGTCCTGCCCAGGCCAGTATCTATATAAGGTATAAAATATGAGAAGAAGTGAAAACTAGCACCAAACAATTGTTTAACAATCTATAGAGTAAACTGGGAAAGCAAAGTCTTTGGAAGTCTATACTAGACATGTGCAAAATAGCCAAAAACAATTCAAATTGTTAGGTTCAGTTTTGGCCTATTTGTTTACAGGGAACAAATAATGTTTCCTGCCCGTTCAAGAATGTCCGCATTTACTCTTAATCACTCACTCACACTCTCACTCACTCTCTCCCTTATACACTTCAAATGCTTCTGTTCTTCATCTTCTCTCCTTTATCATGTCTCTTTCATCTTCTCTCTTCTTTTATCCTCTCTCTTCTATCTTGTCCGTATCTTCGTGGACATAACTAGGTGCAAAATTCCGCCAAAACAGCGGCTCTTTCGATAACATCTTCCAATACAGGGAGAGGACATCACCAAAAGTGACATGATTTTGGTGGAAATTCACCTTAGGACAAAATGGTAAAACTTTCGGTGATGTCCTCTACCCAGATTGGAGGATTGGAGGAGAGGACATAACTGGAAGGGCTATTTTGGCCTAAAGTGAACTTCTGTGAAAATCGATGTTCTTTCAGTGACATCCTCTCCCTCAATTGGAGGATTAAGGGAGAGGATTCACTGAAAGCGCTTGAATTTTGTTGAACGTTCATGACATGCTATATCTGCCGAGATGCAAAGATATAAGATAAAACAAAGAAGATTAAAAACAAGAGGGTGTGTTGGTCAGCAGACAACGTAGGGAAACATTTAGAGAGTGTGAAAGAGTGTGAGTAAGGGCCCTTCAAATTTCAGACAACGATTCTGGGGATCTGGCCTCATTTTCGTGACTTCATACGAATTGTCGAATTTGTCAAAGTTTGGATACATTTCCAATTCGTATGAATCTGAATGCACAAGTCTGGTCTATAGTATAAACTAGAGCCAAGAACAGCCTAATGCGTATATTGGGATCAGTCACTAAGATAAACAAGGCAAGCGCTCACATTTCAACTGATAGTAAAGTGCAATGTGTAGTTTCAGGGATACAGATTTAACTAATGAATACGTTTTTAAAAAGGAGTAAAATCCAGAGCTAGTCTGTATTCTAGTTACAGCCGCAGAAAAGCCTAAAGACCACTTGCTCTATTTTCACTGTGCCGGACATAATTTGTACTGTGTATTCAAAAATAGATCCAGCATAAGCCAGCACTTATTGTGATGCAGCCGTTTTCTGCATTAAGTTTATAGTAATAATAACCCCAGCCACATGGATTTAATATATATATATATATATATATATATATATATATATATATCGGTCATTGATCTGTGAGATAGTTTCCTTTAACTATATCTACTAGACAGCAGGTGAACTTTCCTCTTCTTAAATATGATACACATGACAGCCATTATTTAATGCCGATCAGCAAAGATTTACTTACTGTTCCAAAACGCCAACTCATATATTGAAAGAGTTATTTTTATGTCTATAATTTGGACCTACGCATGCTGATTTAGGTGTTTTATGTGCTTCCTGAACATCGTTTTTGGCAGCCGGCAGCCTTCTGTCAGTTTACAACTCCCATCAGGCTTGTTGTAGCGAATACGAGTTGCACTCCAGGTACTAGAGGGACCAGACAATTTTGCCAAGAGAGAGCCAACTATGTTTAAAAGCATGTTAGGGGTGACCAGATCTGACTCATTTAACCAGGGACAGCTTATAAAACATGCATCATGCAGGGCAACACTGTTGCAGCCCTGCAGCATACATTTTTTCCCTGGGTAATCATCCATCTGCTTGCCTTATAATATATCTAACTAGAACTGTTCTGTGAAGAACATACTTAACTGTCACTTGCCTTTCAGCTTCATTGACGACTTTTATTTATATGTTGAACCATTTTCATTAATCATACAAGACAGTCACAGTCCAGGATACGTTTCATATCAGGGATTTTAATGGGATGTAAAATATGCTTTGTCTTTTTTATTTATGCCCTCACGCAGGTCAAAGTAAATTAAAGCTGATCTATCTATACTTTGATCCAATACACTATATTATATAAATGATCTATCACCCACAGAAAACTTTTATCTTTTCCAAGCCAATGAAGATTTTGATTTACAGCATCTCTGCCTGCAACTCAATATGTTTTCTATGCTACCTTAAATGCCTTAGCTTTGGACTGTGTTCACTTTTAATAAATAATAAAAAGTATTTCATACAACTTCTCTTCCCTTCCTTGTCCCATAATCCCAGCAAAGCAAAGAAATGCAAAATGCCATAATAGAGCCTAACTTACACATTTTCCTTTTCTACTTAGAGTGGAGAGACGTTTCGAGGGATAACCTGAAACGGTTAAATCCCTAATTCTTGCATTGTAGAGGGGATTAGCCTTCTTTTGGCTGCTGATCAACTGGTAGTTGGCTGGCCCTTTAGGATTTTTCTTTAGCCTCACTGGCCATCACTGTAGCAAGCAGCCATATTGGCTGCCCGCTCCCTCGACCAGACAGCTACTTAAAGGGAGCAATAAGATTTATTTTCACTTTTTATTTGTTTTCAGAGAAGCTGCTGATCAGCGGGCTTATTTTCTCTTCAGATGAAACCTTGAGTTAAGAGTAAATCCATCTAAAAACTACATGGCCTGTTCTGACAACATAGCTTCGTATGCAACGATGCATTTCCCTCTAGATTCTAAGCTCGTTTGAGCAGGGACCTCCTCGCCTGTTGTCTCTGTTAGTCAATTTGTTATGTTACATACTACTTGTTATGTCCTGTCTGCCCATTGTACAGCGCTTTACGGAATTTGAGGGCGCTATATAAAACAATAAATAATAATAATAATATTTATTTTTTAACATGTTCGTTCTCCTAATAGGTAAACTTGGTACTCTACCACCGGAGGGTCCTGAAATTGTTGTTAAATACCATCATCTAAGTTAGCAATTAAAGTCATCATTTATCAATGTGTTTCTCTGTAAATCCTTCTAAATACGTTTTGTTCCACTTTTGCTAATCAAATAAAAATACCTTTTTGTATGTTAAATGTTAAAATATTTCATTTTCATACTAGTTGGGCATGTAATGCTACTATATCTATGTTTTTTTTTAAAGAAAAAAACACACAATTCAAAAAAAATCCTTTAATTTTATTAAAATATTTTAGTGAAAATGCTACATTTAGAAGATGGATTCATTTTACTATAACTTTTTTCTTCCCTGGTGAAAGATTCTATTATGTCATACATGTTTTTAAAATAAGCATGGTCATTCTAATTTTAGATGGTGTAGCTGGCAGCTTTTCCCTGTGGGAACCATTAGCCATGGCTGCCTGTGGTTGTACGCTGGGTATGCATAGGGCACATGTAGCAGATTCCCAGTGGGTCAGTGCATAATGTCACATAATGTTTTAGGTAACAAAGATCATTCCCTCTACAAAAAATGAATTTCATGATTCCAAAATCCTCCACATCCTTCCGGTATTGTTTAATCAATAGAATAAACCCCAACTAACGTGGTAATAGTAATTTAGGTTGAAAAAAAAGTTCAAGCTCACTGTTGATCCAGAAGAAGACAAGAAAATGACAAAACAAGAAATTTCAATAATCCTTTTTTCTACACCAAGCTTGAAAAGCGCTATAAAATATTTGCAATTTTTTTTGTTGATGCTTTGACATTGATGCGTTGACTTCTCCAAGCTCGGTCGTACAGTATTTTTTTGGTATTTTCTTGCATGTTTGTTCTATAGTTAAATTACAGTTCAAATATTTGAACAAGCTGTTATTTTTAACCTTGATATAAGAATTATGCTGCTGCCTTTTTCTAGCTAAACTCATATTTTGTGGATTTTAAGCACTGCCAACTAATTGTGTACATGAAAGCCAAGGCCGAAGAGAAAACTCCAAAAACCCAAAACACGTTAAAAATTGCACATAAGTACCCATGCAACTACTGGTTATATAGGTAATCTTTCGACTTTTTATTGGCTGGTATACACTGTTTTATTCATAATAGGCACAAAAAAAAGCAATCCAGCTACAGCATTTGATTTAATGAAGTGCCCTAGGTGTGCCTCACAGTGGGACTAAGCACAGTTCTTTTGACCTTTGCATTATCCCGATCAATAAAGAAGAATGATTGTTTAGCTACTGCACTGAATAGCTTTGACTGTATGTCTTTTAGTACTAAAACCAATAAAGTGAGGGCTCGGAGAAGCCTATCCCGGGAAGTTCCCAGGTATGGATATACGCAACCTAGGAGACCTTCTGCAGAACATGAGCACAATGACCTCTCCAATGTTAGTAAGGGTGTGTATGCAGGAGAGGACATCGGAGGTCTAGTTTGACTAGGGCCTTCTAGGTCTTTGGAAAATCCTAAGCAAATGGCACATCTGGTTGTTGTCAGAACATGTAGGAAGAGGGAAGGTGATGAATTCAGTTAAAACAGATAGTTGGGTTGAGGATTAGAGTCATTTGCTGGAATTGTGCTGCTATAAACACCTGGTAGACCAAATCGCTCATGATTGTATACTTTAATGTAAAACAACACAACAGTTTTAGTGACTAATTCTCCTTGCTGTGTCCATCAGTAAGACCACTACTACCTACTGTTTAAATATTGGGGACATAAAAAATGTACACAATGTCCAAATTGCATACAAGATAATTAATGATTGTAAGAGAGGTTTTGTAGTTGCCATGGTTACTTGCGTGTCGAGCTGTTTCAAGCACACATTTTAAAATCCCTAAAAGGCCAGTGTAATCTGTAAGGGGTATTACAAAATGCCAAATATCCTTTTAATAACCCTGTAACTGCTGCTACCTTACTAGCTGTTCCCAGCGGTAAGCTAAATGAGAGTTCTGTTTCTGTTAAACAGAATCTGGCAAAAAAATAAAGTAAGTATGCATGACAAAGGGGTCAGAAGGCAAAACATTATGAAAAAACTGATTTTCAATTCAAAATACATATTTTACGCAACTATAAACACAATACCCCAAATTACACTGACAAAAAGCACACCATAACCTGCTACACTGGATAAAGGTAAACATCTTTATATCATTTTAAACATTTCAGAATGTTTCTGCAACATGGAAAAGCCTTTCTATTCCTTTATATAGGTTTGAATGCAAGCAATTTTCCAGTCTGTGCCTTTGACCAGATATGGTAATGGGTTTGCAAAATATATAAAATTGGCCTGTTTTTGTTATAGTCAACCTATACATTTTCTTTGTAAGATGACGCAATGCACTTTCTTATGCTGTTGAAAAAATTGGAAGCCATTCATTTTAACGGTCGCATTTTATCCTGAAGCACATGGAAGTGGCTTTAAAACAGATCTTGGAGTTCCATTTTTTTTAAATTGTTTTTTTGGAATGAAATGGGAATCCCGCTCATAGTGTATATGAGGCTTCTTGCCTAATAAGTGCATGCAGCCAGGTCAATTTTTAAGGCATGCGTGGCCAAGTGTAAAATAAAACGTGAACTGCTTATTACATACCGTCTGCTCTAGACTGACCTCTTCTGCTCTTTTCAGCCATTCTTGCCATTATATTGCAATTTCCTCTGTTCTTACCTCTTTCTCTCCTCTCATGACATTTCTCTACTGCTCCCTTGCAGTTGTTTTCTGCAATCACTATCTTTCGCCCTCTTTTTTCACTGTCTATTTTTCTCATTGTGTCTCTTTAAGGTCTAATTTTCTCTCCAAGTACCATTTTCACTCTCTATATTGTTGCATTTTCTATTTCGCCTGATCTTACCAGTCTTTTCACTGCGGGGAGAGTTGGCAGGAGAATTTGCAGAAGCGTTGTGGTTCCTACTTCCTCACTTCAAAATGTATTATAAGGGGCTAACACTTTCAAGTTCCTCTAGGTAGAAGAGCTGAACGGGCCCTGAATAATGTATTATTTAATGGGCAACAATACTTTGAAGACAGCTAACTGATTTACCCGTAAATTCTAAAAGAGCAGGCAAGCTTTTTCTGCAGCAGAGAATTATTAGGGATGTATAGAAAGGTTAAGGTGTTTCAACTAGACTTGTGCATTCGTATTCGGGCGAAAATGAACACGAAGGGTGCGTTTTCGGTATTCAGACGAATACCGAACATATGAACATGGCGGCGGCAAAACGTTTGAAGACAAAGACACACAACACAAAGAATCTTCTTCTTCGTTTCCTAATCTCCCTGGTCCCTTCCCCATCTAGCCTACCTTATCTACGCAGCATCACAGGGGTTAACGGGAGCGGAAATCTGTAGGTTCACCGTCAGGAGTTATGGCGTTAACCCAGTATTAACCCTTTCTAGAAAAAACAAAGAAAAAAACGAACACGAATATTCGCACAAACCGAACACAGGAACGGGTGAATATTCGTGGAAAGCGAAGCTTTTTTTCCCCACGAATATGAACGCGAAGTGTTGGCCAGCGCCCAAGTCTAGTATTTATACACATGCATTAAAATCCTGGCGCCAAAGCTGCTGCGCCAAAACTCCCCGCGCGAACCTATGGATTTCCCCTCCCCTTAACCCCTGTGATTCTGCGGAGATAAGGTAGGCTAGATGGGGAAGGGACCAGGGAGATTAGTAGAAGAAGACGAAAACGAAGATTCCTAGTGTTGTGTGTTTTCGTCTTCGTGTACGCTTTACCGCCGCCATGTTCGTTTCTTCGGCGATATGAACAGCGATAAAAGCACCCTTCGTGTTCGCCTGAATACAAATGCACAAGTCTAATAAATACATGTGTAGATAAATGCAGGTGCCTTTCCCATACTTTTATTAAGCCATTGCATATTCCTCTTCAATCATGTCCATCCTCACCTGTCCATGCCTTAAAATGCTAGACCTGGCTTATGAGAATGAGAGATTTACCAGATATACAGATGATCCAGTGTACATTTCTGTTCCAACACCTACCCATTCATGTAGAGTATAGCTTTTAGAATCATTATAGAACATGTAGCACTGCAGTCACTTTCCTTAAGGTGCACTTTCCCCTTAAATATAGTAATATTTCTATCTAGCGGTATTATCAATGTTAAGGTATGCATCTCTATATTACATTGATAACTATCAGAAAATTGTAATGATCTAGCCAGCTGTTGAAGAAGTCATTGAACTCAGATCCCCTGCTGTGTATTGATCAATGTTCGTTAGTCAGACTTCTGATCCAGCTCATTGCCAGTGTGGGAAAAAAGGCTTTCAATAAAAATGCAGGTGACGAGACGTGTATTTATTGACATCACAGCGGGAGAATCACAATTGCATATTTCATATACAAAACACCATTTAAATAGAATGTCTTTAATGGTGAACCAGTGAATACTACTTTTTATTTAATTTAAATACGTCATCTACAACATGCTACAGAACTGCAGTAGTCAGAATATTGGCTTCATACAACTGAATTAAAGAGGGATTTTTTTTTAATAACACTGAATATGTGTCCCTTTCTTTTCAATTTCATTTAATGCTTGTTTGTTTTAAATAAATATATAAACACTCAGCAGCATATGAAATGTAAGGCATCATAAACAGACACAATAAAAAAATAGAAAAACAAAAACATATTGGTTTGTAATGGAACAGATAAACAAAAAAACAAAACAAAAAAAATACATGTAGTCTGGACTAGACATAGGAATCAGTCCTGGAACTTCGTGGTCAGTGGCCTATTAATCACGAGCTGCATGTATTTAGCAAGCCACCACATGACAAAGCGTTCAAATGGCCATACAAGCGGCCCTTGTAATAAGTGGAGGCAAAAAGAGGACTGGTCCAACAGGCATTATGCCCTTCTTAACAGATCCCTACCGAGTGTCAGTATGGTCATGAAAGGGAACTGCAGATTATTTGCATTCTGATATTTAATACTTTAAATATATATATATATATATATAAATATATATATATATATATATATATATATATATATGTGTGTGTGTGTGAAGTTATAAGATGCCTGTCAGCTTAGGAGAAAAGAACATGAAATTGGAGAAGAAGAGCTTGAGAAGCCTCTACGATGGTGAGGTGCAGTCTACTTTTTAAGACCTCCTTCACTATCCCTGCTAGTAAATGTGATTCTGTATCCCGAGCCTGTATTTTATTAGCAGGAAATGTGGTGAGAACTGGGGAAATAGGTACAGTTTGAGACCATTACATCATCTTGAAGGTCTTTTGCTTATTCTGGGCTGACAGCTGTGTAATTTTGTCACAAAACAGGAAAAAAACATTAACAACCTGTTTTCATCCATTCTGTACTCTTTTTTACTTGTAACTTTTCTAATACGCATTCTCATGCTTTTATAGAGGATGCTACCTTATAAATGTTACCTTTTCTTACTCCCTGTGTTAGTTCCGTCTCCTAGCAACTTCTTCTACTTTGACCTTTTTTCTTCTTTCACCACTATCTTTTGGTGTTTCTATTGTAATTTCACTCTATGTGTCCTTAGAGTTATAAAATGCTGAAAAATTTCTTGAGATTGAAAACTTATTAAATGTTCCATACCGAAGAATGTCTTAGCAAGTTCTCATGACCCTGAGACTGTTTTCCTTAGCTGTATTTGAAAGCTTTAATAAAACAGATTTATATTACGTAGAATTTATAAGTAGTCATTGTTGGTGACTATGATCATGATTATTAGAAGGGCCATCTAATGATGGGCCAGGGCAGGAGACAAGCTCCTCCAGTGACCGCAAGTCTACTCATACCGGATATTTGCTGGCGCAGAACCTTTCCCCTAACTCTTACTCCTCTGCCGTCTCTGTGGCCCCTACTGTTGGGCTCCACAAAAAAATGACATCATGCATGGGGCTCTCCAACAACAGATGCATGCCTCTAGAAAGTTTCCACCTCTAGACAACAATGGCTGCTGACGGGATCCAAGGAGATAAGCCTGTGCCCAGAGCAACTGATTGTTTTGCCCCACGTTAAAGGTGGCCTGGTTTATAATTTAAACTAAACCCTAGATAAGAAAGCTTAAAAGATATCTTGAGTCTGCCATTGTGTTTTTCTGTGGAAGTAATACATATAATGGTCGGCAGTATAAATACAAAAAATTAAGCAATTACTTTTTTTGCGTTAAAAATAATATTTATTTATGACATTTCCTTTTATAAGGTTACACATTTATCATCATCTTTTGTCCAGAGGCCAAAATGACAACCTTCTTACCATTTGTGCAGTGCTTAAAAATACCAAACATAAGTCAGAAAACCTCCCAGTTGAAAAGGAGTATTTGTCTTCCCAGCACTTGGTATCAGGAAAAAATATCTCCACTAGATTTTAGAAATGACTTGGCTCTCTAATGCAGGAAACGGTAGGAAGCCGGTAGCACATAAGCACAGATACGGTTCTGGCGAAGGAGTGAAACAATTTATCCTTTTGCTCATTACAGAATACAAAATAGTTGGCAGTATGCGCTGTCATTAACAGCTAACCCTGAGCATAGCTTTCCGCACGATGAAACATGATACATCACTGATCATAGTTCATAGAAAAAAAAATGACTTTCTGTATAAGGGATTAGAGGGGAGGAGTAGTTGTGGCCTCCAAATAGAGGACACAGCTTCTCAGTGCAAGGTTTTTCATTTAAGGAGCTAACAATACCACAATGTGTGTAATGCTAAAATACAACTGCAACACACACAATCTTGAAATAATATGATATATATGAAATTGGCATATGCATGCTGTAAGAAAACAGAAGTAGGTATTAAGGATTTTATAACACATGGGGACCTTTGTCTACTGATGAACACCTCCCACCATTCACCGGTCACCATCAAAGTGGCTTTTGTTCCGCAGAAGGCTGACTGATTCGACAAACAATAGTTTGGTTGTAGTTAACCAAATAGCTAATTTTTAGGAGTACAATACCAATAAGAACCAACATTTTTTAAAGCTACGAGCCTATGATACATATCTCTTTGTCTCTGAACTTGACTTTAGATGACTCAAGTGCTTCGTTGACATTTACAGTACATAGAGTTGAACTCCAGGAATTCACATACTCCAAACAGAATTTTTGGACATCCCAGTTTAAGTCCTGGCAACGCAAAAAAAAATGCTACACATTGATTAAGTCTGCTGTGATCAAATGAGGATATATAACATTTCTGGCTTCTTTGCAGCCCTCAGGGCCTGGCATTTGACACCCCATCAGACAACATATTGAATTTCAAGATCTGTGTATAAAAACAGCTTGTGGATGCATTGCACATTATAACCCCAAGCTATGAAAGCAGCAGATAATTTTACCACTATTATAGAAACACATATTACTAATCAATAGTACATTTCACAACCTCCGGTTACGCAACAGCTTCTGGTGTCTTCAACTATAAATCAATACCATACACTGCACAGTCACCAGAAGTGAAGCCTTAGCTATAGCTCAGACATCTTCTGCTGATTTACAGTAAACAGCGAGTATACTTTTACTACCTGTAAAGAATCTCACTCCTTACTATTAAAAGTAAAATAAATAGTTATGGTTTTTCATTATAATAAACGGATAACACTGATTTCACCTCTTGTGATCATTTAAGCACATCTCCGAACCCTAGACTCCTGCTGGGTCATATATTGGCACACAATCTGTTATTAAGTATAAAAAGTAGGTTTTACCCCCTCTAATAAAATAACAAAAAGTTCAAGTAAAATGCTTCCGCTGAAGCTTGGATAGGAAGACATGCATTAGACTAAAATGCTGATGGCCAGAAAAATTCACTGCGTTTAAGTAAGGAAGAATCTGGTGACTTAGCCTTTAGTAAGAAAAAAAACTGGTGAATTTATTTAGAAGAAGGCCTGCCTTATTTTAACGAGGACTTAGAAGCATTAGAAGGATCATCTCTAATAACAGCTTCCATACTCCTTAAGTCTCAATTTCCCTTTAAATTAGATGCTGCATATTTTTATGTTGTAATATTATTATTATCTTTTACTTATATAGTGCCAACAATTTACTCAGCCCTTAGTAATGAACTAAAGTTACGTTGTAGTTGTTACAATTTTATTTGGCACTGTGAACTGTTTGATTTACTTGAGTTTACTTAGTAACATTAGAAGGGTAGATTTGTCTGTACCCATAAATGTATCGAGGAAGAGACAACCAATCCAACTCCACCCTGCATCACAGACCGAGTGAGTGCATCTAACCGACTCACTCTCTACGCGTGAATGTATCTTCATACAACCAGAAGGATACAATGAAGACCATCTGCTGTGTGGGAACGCCTTGATTGAGTTGGCTGAACCTGTGGTGGTCCAACCTGTTTTAATAAGATTTTATAAACCAGCTTCAATTTGAAGTAGCCAATGAAAGTACATGTATTGAAATCAGATGCGCTGAAGCTTACTGAAGGCAAGTATATTACATACATGGAGCTGTGTTCAACACAGAACATAGGATTTGGAAAGGGGCACCACAAACATTAAAAGTCACCACGCATTTATCATATGCATTAAAGCGCACATGACACATTGACCTTAGGGGTTAAGACCTTACATAATGCAGAAGGATCTCATATCCTAAACCTAATGTATTTACCCATTAAAATGCAAGCACAAAGGTTTATACTTACTCTACACCGAACATTTGTGTCTACATTAGGTCTCAATATGGGCAAACAAGATAAAGAAGACGTAAAGAGTTACCGCAGGGTATCATGACATTGGTAGAGAGCTGTCTTGTATACACTTAGTGGCGGCCTTGTGATTAAACTGCAATACAAACTGTGGTTTGAATTATTTTCCAATATATACCACAGTACAGGCAGATGAATTGATTCTACAGAAAATGAATTTCATACAGCATTGCGGTGTTAATTGAGTTGACCCATAGCACTCAATTTTGTTGACATATTTGCTTGAACTCAGGCATTAAATATTATAAACTCTGGAGATCACAGCATTTTTCTTTTTTTTCATGACTATGCCTTGGAAAATGTAGACTTCTATTGACATGTGCATTGGTAGGCATCGTCAAAAAGCACCAAAAGCATCATTTAACACGCTGGTCACCCGAATCCACAGTGTAAAATCTCTTAACCAAATCCCTGCTCGCCCCTCACCACTCCCTGTACAATTCTGCACCTGAAATGTTAAGGATATGAAATACAGGTGAACTATTTTTCACCTGCCTTACCCTTCCTTTCTCAGAAATGTACCAAAACTTATCAGCAAACAAGGGACCTTTTTATTCCTGATTTATCCTTCTAAAAAAATATTACCAGCTTTGAATCAGGATTCGGGAGAAGGCAGACGTTTTCAAAAGTTGTAATTTAAGCGCATTAAGCGTCCTCTGAAACAAACGAAAGGCAGGTTTTGTGACTCATTTTTAATTTAGCAGACACTGATATTAAGCTATTGGAAATGCGTTAGAAGCCATTCACAATCTGTCAGACGTAGAAGAGAATGTTCGTGTTTTGTGTGCATCGGGCCCATAACTTGGATTTTGGAAATAATACAATAAAGTCATCTTAATAAAGATAATGGTTTGCCGACTATACTCATGATAAATATGGTTATGTGAAAAGAAACAGATCCAGAGGAGCCTTTGGTACGCTGTAGCTTAATACCGGATGCTGGTGTTTTTGAACATAACAATGAGAGCCTTAACAGCAAACTCGTAAGGTACAGCTTCCTACGAACTTTTCTTTCAGTGTGAGAAGTGAAGGAATCATCCAAACTATATATATATCATATATATATTTATATATTTATACTGTAGATATATATATAATGTATATGGTGGGAAGGAGAAGTATTTCAGAGTGCAATTAATGCCTTGTGTAAATGGAGCAGCATCGTTATAAAATCGTTATATGTGACAGCTGTCTTGCTACCACATTTTATGTTCCTGTTCTGCCCTCATTTATTCATAATAATAACTTTAGAGAAAAGCACTTCTCTGAGAAGGTGTAAACATGTTTTAATGTTAGTTTCGTACTAAAAGTGTGCCACAATTTCCTCCTTGGGCTGTAAGACCGTGCTTATGACTTTGATGGAGATAGATGTGATATCGGAGATGGAAAATGAATCGAAATAACCATTAAGTAGCATTGAAAAGTGACACATTTTGTTCATCTAGAGATTCAATTCTTGCTTTATTTTAAATGTAATTTGCAAACTGCACTGTGGCCCCCCCCCCCAATACGTGTTTGCAGCTTCATCGACATTTTTCCATGCAAGAGGTGTGTTCAGGCAGAAACAAACCCCAAACCCAGGTAAGAAGAGACACTAAAAAACAGTTAAAAAATATGCTTCCAGGGAATATATAGTTTGTGGGGGTTTAGCGGTAGCCCCCCTCTTTTTTTATGTGCCTCGTGTGACCGTGTAACGCTGACATACCACACACATGTGTTATATAGGAGAAGTTGGAGATTTTTTTTTGGTGTTTTTTTAATACCAGGTAGTCCCGTGTGCAGCATCCAACCCAAAACATGCCTGACATGTGAAAGATACAGAAGAAAATCTTGCATTCCTGCTAGATTTGTGGTTGCTGTGGGTCACCTAGAACATTAAACGGGACATCTTTCAATTCCACGGAATTACAAGGTACACATTTCTCAATTTAGCTTAAAACCACTTTGTGCACTCATGATTTGAGGGTCTCCCATGGATGAATAATACTAGCATACCACTCCATATGTGGTATCTATATGTTCAGGAGGCATGATAATGTTTTGGTGTTTTCTTTCCTGTTCAACATAGGCTAGGGTGTAGTATTAATCCTCAAATGTGCCTAGAACATGAAAAAGTTGAGAAAAAAAACAATGTTTCTGTTCTTGGACGATTCATGGTTGCTGTGGGCCACATAGAAAGGTAAGCAGGTCCTTGAAATCTTTAAAGTGTTTGCTTTTATGCAATATTTAGATTGTGGCAGATATTTCTACCAAATTATAATGCGCACATTTTTTATTTAACCATGAAAATGTCATGATTTGGGGGCATCTTATAATCATGTAATATAACACATACAGTATATGGTATTATTCAGAAGACTTTTAATATTATATGTGATATATGTTTCTTTTATTCAGCTTATACTGGAGAGATACATTGTTATACTTTTTATCGGAAAACTCTATTTGTTCTGTGAGACAAAAAATAAAAATGTTCTAAAGCATCATATATTACAATGTTCTTTGTGACAGTGTTAATTAAAAGAAGATACACTTGAGCTTGTTTTATTGCACTAGGTGTGAGCTTATCAGAAAATATATACTTGTGTTTATTTACTTTGACACTTAATACAAGTTTTACCATGGAATTTATTACTTCCATTAAAAATATAAAAAAGACAATTTTGTGTTATTGTCAATTTTCATATATGTTTACCAAAAATATACTTAAATCTACACATATTCAATAAAAATATACCCTGGGGATTTTCTAATTAAAAAAAAAAAATACGTAAACTAACAATTAATGTTATAAAATACAAAATATGTATTTTTGAGATTATTTTTGTAATTAAGAAGACTTCATACTGTATTTCGCGTTTCGATGCAAACTTCATCTCAAATCAACTTTGATGAAAAGCTGGACATTTTCCGAAAAAATTGTTTTTTTTCCCAAGGGTCAAATGAAAATTTGTCAATGTGTACGAATGTCCGAAAAAACAAGGAGGAGCCCCAACAAAGCAAATAAAAACAAAGTAGAAAGATCTGAATTTGCGTTTTAATTTCATGGATTTTTTCCACCCACACACTCTCTCACTTACACGCTGACTGTCAATGCCACCCTAACTTCTCCATGTCTCTGTTTCTTCTTCCTTTGCCTGTGGTCCACTTGTCCCGGCTATGAATAGCGTTATCCCAGCCTGGTGTAGTTCTGCAATAGGGCAGATCCTTGGCACACCCCAGTTGGAGGAATGGGGGAGAGGCATTATTCTGGCGGAGTGCCCATGAGTTAGCAGTCCATGAGACAGCGTCCCCCCTATTCCTCCAATCTGGAGATAATGTGCTCCCCTGAGGCTCCGTCCCATTGCAGAAGTACATAGAAGAGGCCAGGATAATGCAGGGGAGAGCCAGGAGCAACAGAGAACAAGCAGAAGAAGAAGAAGATGAGATGGAGAAAGCAAGTAGACATTAAGAATGTGAGGGAGTGTGAGAGAGAGCGTGTGACAACAAATTTTGTTTCCAAATGGGAAAAAAAACTCAGAATTTAGTCTGAAACGAAAGTCAAGGAAACAAAACTAATTGTCCAAAAAAAAAATGGGCCAAAAATTAAACAAAATCTTTTGGTCTACTTCCACAAGTCTAATGCCAATCATAGGGTTATCATTACATAATAATGTTCAGAAGTTCATTCGTTCACATATCCTCCTCTCCTGCTATTTTTTTCATGCATGGTACTTATAGTACAGCAATGATACAGTCAAATATATGGTATGTCGTTTTCAAAAGAAAATATATATAAATCATACCTTATATAATTTTGCAATACATTATAGTACCGGTAATAGCAGTATTTAAATTGCATTTTGGAGTACAGCATCTATTTAATAGCCAAAAAATAAAATTGGGTAAATTTGCTTTCTTTGAGACCTGATGTTTTAATTCAATATTTTTAAGCTTGTTGAATAAATCACATCTATTTCAGGGTACACTGGAGCTTTGTGAAGGTATAAGCTCTTAATAAATGAAAATGGAAATGGGAAATATTTTCCAGTAGCTTTAATTAAAGGAATAAAACCAAGATTGGAGGATATTCCCTAAGTGCTTCTTAGTCAGATCAAAATATGTGTAATATAATTAAGACATAATTAGCTGTCTGAGATGTGCATTCATAGTTTTAAAGACCTCTCATGTAAAAGGAACATTAATAGCTGAAAGTGCCTACAAGTTGGCAATTTGTCACACAAGTCCTGTGGTTTTAAAGCAACAGAACGTTCCCAAGATAGAATGCCTAAATAAAGAGAATGTTTCATTGCAATTAGTGTAGAATGTGTTAAAATGGATTCGCAATGTCGCTGTTTAGCACACCTCAAAGTAAAACTTACTTGGTTAAGTGTGGCAGGAAGGAATATTATGCAGAAGAGTCTTTGAGTCTTTAGATAGTAGTACCATAGCACACTTTGAACTTTGAAGACACATTTCCCTGCAGAAAATCTATTAACCTCTCCTCTTGGACTAATTTTTAGACTTCACATTTGTCCCCAGGTCACGCATTCACAGCAAGTAAGGCTGAGATGCGACATACTTGCGACTGGGACCATACAGATAGTGGCTCGGTGCAGGATGTTACCTCTACAATGGAAGTATATGGTCTATCACTTAAGATGATCGGGGACATTTGCCTTAGGGTCCCTACAAGCCCCCTCCGCTTCCTCTTTACATAGAATTTAACATTAGATAAGAACCATTCAGCCCGTCTAGTCTGGCCATTTTTCCTGAGTCTTCTCGTTTTAGATTAAGCCCTTCTTTGCAACATACTTTCCTTCTGTACTTTGTCAAACCTTTTTAGGTATTTAAATATTTCTATCACATGTCCCCAATTCTCTTCTCAGAGATATACATATTGATTTTTGTTTTTCCTGATCATTTTTATGTCAAGATAGATTCTCTTGAACTATACATAATACTCTAGGCAGGGACACACCTAGAGAATTTGGCACCCAGGGCAGATCCTATATTTGGCATGCCTCCCCCCGCATACTTTAACATGTAAAAAAAAAACCACTCTCTCACCCACACTGTCTCTCAATGTCTCTCTGCCGCCCACTTCCATGTCCCTTTGTGCTTTTCAACAGCTACACTTCTTTTTGCCTCCTCTTCTTCTTTCTTCTGTTTTCTCCTTGTATATTATTTTTTGTCTGTTTTTCTGTGAACCAGGCCTCCTGGTGCACTTCTGCAAAACGACACACCCTCTCCCCTGATTAGAGGAATGGGGGTAAGGCTTTCCCAGTGGCTATGCCCTGTTGCGGAAGTACTCCGAGAGGCCAGAATAAAGAAGGTGGATTTGTGGATCCCCGTGTATCTGTCTGCATTATTCTGGCCTGTCAAAGTACCTTCACAAAATGGTGGAGCCACGGTCACAGCCGCCAATTGGTGTGTGCTCCAGCCGGAAGGCTTAGTTCACTGAGAAACAAATGAAGAAAGAAGACACAGGGAGAAGCCGAATAAGACAGAAGAACGGGAAAGGAGACAGGGACACTGAATCGGTCGGCAGAGATGGAATTTGGGACCTCTATGTGTCATTGTGTCATCCTCTGATGGGTGGCACCTGGGTGGACCACCTCCCCTTCCCCAAGTACGCTACTGACTCTAGGTAAGGTCTGACCAGACAGGGACTTGCTGAAATGTAATGTATGTATTTTTCTGTACTAGACAGCAAGAATATTGTACTTGTGCTGGTTGATATGGGGGTCAACTTTATCCCAGGGTCCTTACAAGCTTGATTCCTTTATTCTCATCCTTTTAAGCCTGCTTATGAAAGCATAAGTCTTCACACCCTAGACATGCAACAGCTTTTGATACCATCCCACATCTTCCTTGTCTATTCGTGACATTAATAGTCTCTTCTCACAAGAGTCTCTTATCATATTCTGCCATGATCATTGATGTAGACAACCAAGACTCACTAAAGAAATATTTCTAAAAGTTTTTCCACGTACCTAAAGGCACAGATAGATGCATCATAAGACAATGATAATTTAAATATAAACCATACTACTGTGTTAGGACAAAGTATTACAATGCTTAGTTTATCATTAAGTGTATACCTGGGACAGAATAATAGAAAAATGTCAAATAAGTATTTAAATGTCATTTACTGCTTCACTAATGTTACTCCCTGGAACGTCCTTAATGGTGACATCAGGCATCATAAAATGGTGAGGAACACCAATTTGATGCCACTAATGGGAATGTAACTTGTATTCAAACTATTCTGTTATTATGCTTTAATCAGGAATTGCCTTTTCTTTTGAGTGGAAAGATTCAAGGGTCAAGTAGTAAGGCATAATGGCACCTTAAAGAGAAATCACTCAGCAACATAAAACATTTTTCAAGTTCCAAGGCTTTTGTTTGCTTTATTAAAGGGGTGATAACACCAGCACATACGGTATATTGACCCTGTCGGCGCTGAAATGTTATGCAGCAACAGCAATAAAATGTACACTTCCAGGATATTCTGTGCTATATACTATACCTGTTTAATATTTACTTTGCTGATGAGACTGGGGGAATTTGCTGAAGCATTGGGAACATATACCTCCTAGGCTCCATATAGAAGGAATTGTGGATAATTTGAACTGGAGTCTGTAAGTAAGTTGAGGATTCAAATGGGGTTTTTGAAAGTCAACTTGAACTTAGTAACTGAACAATGCATTATATTGACGCAGCTCTGCTCCTCTTGCAGGAGACGTTTGCTTTTATATTCCATAGGTGAAGTAGGTACCTATGTACAATGCTAGAAGTGCTGAGCTGTCCCTATATAATGCCTAGTTCAGTAACTGAGTTGATTTTCAAGCAATCTTGAATCCGACATTTCTTGCCATTGATTGGTTGCTTGTGAGTCAAGGAAATATGTTCAGCTGAGGAAGACCATGTAGTGCACAATGACCCTATTTCTTGAAAGCTGGAAGAGAACATTCTTACGTATTGAGTTGTGGGCACAGTGTTTTTTAGGCAAACATAGTTTAGCTTAAGTAAATTGTGAGTAGTAGTCCCCAACTTCTGGGAGCGGGTTGGTTGTTCATTTCTTAACCCCTCAAGGGTAATTTGTTATGTTATTCCTATTAACTTTGACACAGAATGGGCAAAACATTTTAAGTCTATCTCTGAAAGAATTAAACCAATATAAAATGGCATGATGCACCTCTAGTTCTAGAGCAGATGAGCTCATGTATATTATGGTCAAACTTTGCCGTTCCCACCCCTCCCATTAGGCAGTCTAATTAGTGTTCAGGCAATTATCCCCACACAGTGATTGTCACATCATGTGAAAGGTGCAGTAATGATCCCGTCTGACCTCCATCTTTTGGTAATATGTGTTTACACAGGTAGATGCCGGTACTCATTAACTCATGCACATCACATTACTCCGTGCCTAGGTTGACATTTTCTTGACATTTATAATTTTGTAAATTAGGCATTAGAAAAGCTGAAACAATGAAACTTTGGCAAGTTTTCCGCTTTTTTAGGCATTGAGGAAAGTAAATATGGATTTTTTTTGACATTATAACGATACAGAAACAACTGGAGTGCCCTTATTAAAAACATATTATGTTTTATTTTTCTTTTTGGAGTTACTCACGCTATATATGGTATATAATCATTTTCCTCATTTTATATAGTACTATAGTACCTAATATCCAAAGCGGAATACGAGAAAAAAACCCAAAACAGTTGGATTGTCTCGGCAGCCAGTACTGAATCTGATGCAACCAATCCCAATCCTCATGTAGTGGTCAGTAAAACTTAGCTTTTATTATTTAGAATGCAATGGCACGGTAACACATATATTGTTCCGTGGCAAGGAATCCAGATTAGGGGGTATCATTTTGTAGCGGACTCAGCATAGAACATATTTGGCCATTTTGTGAAATTGTAAAGTCAATGATTTCGGTCAAAAGCTGTAATGTAATAAAGTACAATGGCAGATCCCACCATCCAATGTGGGCCCCATCCACCTTTACTTGTAATGTAAACAGTCTACATCTGTTGAAAAACTTCTTGGAACACCAATAACCCCGTTTTAAGTTGTAAGTGAACTTTTAATCATATTGCGATAATGTGTAGTTCGGTGGAATGACTCAAAATGAGTATTCTTGTATCTATAAAGGCAACTAAACTGCCCAAAGTCTCCTTGTGATATGTCCTGGGGTGTGACATCTTGCTGCATGTGCCACTAGGAACTGAGAACCCATGTGAGCTTGAAGTAATCCAGACCATAAAAAGGGATATATGGAGTTAACACCAAGAACCTACTTATAAATTGACAAATGTTCTCATGTACTTCTTTGAACGATTTGCTAGAGCATCTGATGACTGATCTAAGCAAAAGTTGTAACGTATTAAAGTACTATGGCAGATCCCACCAGCCAAGAGTTTTTATTGCCAATTTGGGCCCCATTATATCCCATCACAGCAAATAATTATTATTTGAGCAATAACATAAGGTCATTTGTCCTACCTCTGTTTTAAGACTGTCTGTTGTTTCAACTTCTCACTCACTCATCTATAAAGGCTGGCCAGATGGCATTGCCAGTTTAATTATATTATGCTAAAACTGTTCATAAAATGTACTTAATGTAAAATAGCAACATTTAACCTTGGTAAAGTTATGATAAAATGGTTTAAAAAAGGGAATATCCCCTCAAGTTCAAAACTATCCATAGAAAAATATTGTCTATAGCATTTTCACGTATGTGAATTAGGTAACAGATGTTTATGTGGTCCAAGGCACTGAATCCAGCAATTTGCAGCTGATGTCAGAAACTGTCATTGGGAATTCTGACACAAATCCACAAACTCAACGGAAAGAGTCCAAAAGTTCTCTCTCCCTTTTGTCTTTTGAGAAGTATAATACATAGGATCAGCACGTTTCTAGGGCTGTCTAGAATGTATGTGTCTGTAGAATGCAGGAGTACACTGACCCTACTGCCATAGAAAGGGTTAAATCTTTGAATGAGATCACATTAAGTAATTACTTTGTAAAAGCATAAAGACTTGTAAAAATGGTAGTAACGCAGCGCCTTTATTTTTTTTGCTTCAGTGACTCGATCACAGCTGCCAAGGTGCACTATTTGCAGTTCTCAGCAGCTGTGATCAGTTCACCTTGGCACATGTGTCTAAATGAAAGAACAGGTGTTTTTTTTCTTCTAACTATACCGGTTCCCATGCGGGATGAGATTTTTTTCTTGGCCAAATTTAAGAATTATCCCTAAACTTGATTTCGCTCAGCAGCCTTGGTATAAGGGCACACATTTATGTCTGCCTTACACCCCTGCTGCTTGGCTGCATGAGCTAGCTGCAACAGCAGGTTGTACGTACAGCTCATAATTTTGCTGGAAACTGTGAGAGCATAATGAACATAAACCTTAACAAGACGTATCGCTGCAACGGAGCCTGGCGATGAGGTAGAATTCCAGCTGAATGATCTAATAGGACAAATCAATAAAAATAAAGGCTAAAACAGAGAAGCTCTGTGCAAGAGAGATGAGCAAAATGTGTTTTTTATTCTCAACACATTTTTCTGCGTTGCTGTAAGAAGGGAAAATAAAAAGACAAAGACTAATCGAAATACGTCGTTTGCACATTTCAATAAGCTGTTTTGTACAGAAGAATATTCCATTAAATGAAAGGGACTGAGGACCAGGGATGTTAGACCTCACAGGAGTTGCTTGACTTTACGAGTGTGTGTGTATATTCTAAAACATGTGTTGAATATAACTTTTATATTTTAATGACAATATTTTGCACATC
Source organism: Spea multiplicata (assembly GCA_009364415.1). Classification (NCBI taxonomy): domain Eukaryota; kingdom Metazoa; phylum Chordata; class Amphibia; order Anura; family Pelobatidae; genus Spea; species Spea multiplicata. Next base: position 5,856 of record VKOC01046647.1, on the reverse strand, counting down.
CTTCCCTGCCGTGCCCTGTTCTTTCTAATAAATTATTGATTTGCCATAACAACTCGGAACGGTTTGAACAATTTCATCAAAAATGTAAAACATGAAAAGCCACTTTTCTTGCTTGCCGTGGAAAACTCCCTCCGAAACACGACAATTTCGCTGGTTTGGAGAATAAAAAGCCATGGAGAACAATGTAAAACCTAGCAGATAACTTCACTTTTTTTCCCCACATTGTATGAAAGAATTCTGTGGATAGGAAGGAGGAAGGTTTATTTCAAACGAGGAGAAACATTAGAACAAGAGGTCATAATCTACAAATCGTGAGCCAGAGACTTAGATGTAATGTAAAGAAGTTTTACTTTACTGGAAGAGAAGACCAAGCACTGATTAAGGTCCGAGTCTTTACAGCAGCAAAAATGGGCAGACTAGATGGGCCAAAATGTTCTTATCTGCTGCCAAACCTCATGTTTTTCTAGTGTGGATGGGAATAAACTCTCATTAATGGACAGATAGAAGAAGTGCGGTTTTTCAATCTTTAATGCCGTGACATTCTTTATAGAGTTCAGAATATTTGATGGGAATTAGGGTGTCACAGCGTTTTACAGCCTAAAGGGTACGCTATGAATAGAAGACAATTAAAAACTACAAATAATGTAAATTTTTCTCCTAAATTCCTTATTAGATTACAGAGATTTCATAATTACATTGCCTAAAACAAAGATGCCGCTCAGCCGAACTTCCGCTCATCCTTTGTGATTAAATACCATTATTTATATAGTGGTTTATAACTAGCCTGTCGGCGTTGTATAAACATATATTTTTATTCAGCATTTCCAGTTACTGAGAACATTCTTACAGTTCAGACAAATCATATACTTCATTAGGACTGTAAAAAAGGCATTTTAACTCCATTGGATATTACATGTTGTTATTACAGTTATTAGCTGTACTGGGGTACAGTGATGCTCAAGGGGCTCTTGATTATGCAGAACCTTTTCAGTCCATCACTAGCCAGAAGACAGTAGCATTATCTACTAAATGCTCTACACTATTAAAACACATTTTAATTAAGCGCTGGAGGTTGCTGCCTGTATTCAACAGTCTGTAAGGCATTTTCTTGTCTCAAGCTCAGCAATTGTTATCCACAACAAATTTCGAGCCACGTTTATTTATAAAGACATATTTTAATTAAATGCAAATGCTGTTGCTTATGGCTAATACACTGCAAGGCAATTTCACACCTCTCTTTTAATTCATTTAAGATTTAGTAGTGGAATTGAATATTAAGTTAATATTATTATTATTATATTATTATTATTATTACTACATTTATAGAATATATCATGCAGCCAGCATGGATGTAGCACAAATATCTTAAACATGTCACGCATGGGTTAATAGATTTTCCTACATTTCAGGTTGTTTAAGGAAAGAATTACTAGATGTTTGACATTAATACTCTCTATGCGATAAACAGTCCCGAGTTACATTGTGATATCTCTTACAGCACCTGGGGGGGGGGGTTTGCTGATAAAATGCTAGTACATGTACTTGAATGAGGGGACCCCGTATGCGTCTGTTCTCGGTATCTACAAGATATATATTCACAAAGGCTCCATAAAAAAGATTAAAGAGAACTACGTTGTAATGAGACAGACATAATAATTACCTGCAAACACGGAAATGTAGCTTCCTCTGTTCCGCAATATGCCAGCTGCAACACTGAGTTATGATGAGTATGTCAAGACAAGATCTTTTATTGTGTATCTAGCAGTAATAATTACATTATTTCCGACTGATTGCAACCTGCAGCCCCACAATGGTGGTAGACACACTTTGCATAGAAAGCAAACTCCAGCATCCATCTCTAGTGGTCTCTCGTGAAATAGGTACCCCCCCAACTAACACCCAACTGCATATGGTGTTATTAAACCAATATTGCAAGAATAGCAACATCATTTGCCCATTTGGCACTAAACTTTAGCTGGATTTTGCCCCTTCCCCAAGCAAATTCATGCTCATCTCCCTTCTGCAAATCCTTGTACAAAAGGGCCGGTGTATGTGTGAGTAGGGGTGTTTGAGATGTAAGTCTACATACAAAGATTAAAACACATGTCTACGCACACTGTATCATATACTGCTGATACCTTTTTTCATGTCAGTAATGACTTGCCTCTAAACCATCTATTATGGGGACACATATGTACACTGTCACACTCTTATTGGTATTTACATGCTCATGTGTATACACACGGTATTTAGATACTTCACAATACAATAGATGATCACAAGGTCACATTGGCCATGATAAACATGCAAAAAACAGACACATCTTACACTACAACGATCACTTGTACAAACACAACACAGATATTCACCCTTACACATGGACACACATCTGGCATTCCATCTGAAGAAGACACCTCTGAATTCCCAAAATTGCAGTTCAGAAAATGAAACTTAAACTCTCCTTCAAACGTTTCTGCCAATTCCCTAATTGATTAATGCACAGACTAAGCGCAGAGCTTTTCTCGTCCTGTTAGTGCGGACTGCTCTGCGGGCGATTGCCCACCTGGCTCATCCTAATTCTCCAAATGGGGCTTCTCCCCTTGTAGAGTGTGAGAATGAGTATGGATGTTTGAGTAAGTGTGTGTGTGGGAGTGTTTGTGTGCGTTATCCATTTTGTTTTGGTGGTTATGGGCAAATTGGTTTCAACACCATAGATCTCCCTTCATCTAAGACACAGCCTGAGTTCACTATGTACAGAACAGATGATTGAAAAGAACGCCAATGAACGCCAAAAACAAATTTGCAATTGTAATGGTATCATAAGTATATATTTGTGTTTACTTTAACATTGCAAATCTGTAAATGTTGTATTTCAATGTTTAATGTAATACACTTACATAGCAATGATAATATCAACAACCTGTCCTGCATGCATAATCTATTCGGAATTACTATTTAATTGGTATAGAGTATATAGTGCATATGGATCTGAGTACGGCCAAACGCTATCAGTTTTGGCAGCTTACGACAGCTGGCAATGCCTCGGTCTGTCATCATTTATGATAAACATATAGAATATAGAGGAATAAAAACCTACATGTTTTCAGTAACAACGTTTGTCATTCTGGATTGCTGAGCAAACCTTTCACACATCTTAAGTTCTTGAGGGCCTCCAAGGAAACAGATTCTCAAGATAGTTGTTGACATGATGATCATTAAAAAAATGATTTGGTATTACAGGCTGAAACCCTGTCACCGTTTAAGTTATTGCAGATATATCTTGAACCCCTAGAATTGTGTAGCAGTAGACAAGGACCTATATTTATCAAAGGCAAAGCAGGTGCATTTCTGGAACATACTAAAACAGGGGCTGAAAAAGAATTGACTTAAAGATAACTTATACTTCAAGTATCCAAATTAGTATTTTAAGAGCTGTGCTATTACAGTTATTTTTTAATCTATGGCTACAAGGCTAATAATAACTATATGACCAAAAGTATGTGGACGCCTGCCAGTCACAACTCTATTTCAAATTCTAAAAGCAATGGCAATACTATGGAGCTGGCCCCCAATTTGCATCTATAACAGCCTCCAGTCTTCTTTCCTCAGGATTTTGGAATTTTTACCCATTCAGCCAAAAGAGCATTTGTAATGTTGCATGAGAATGCCTGGTTCACAATCAGCATTCTAATTCATTCCAAAGGTGTTCAATTGATTTAAGGTCAGCACTCTGAGCAGGCCACTTGCGTTCCAACACAACAAACTCATCAAACCATGTCTTGATGGTTCTTGCTCTGTGAAGAGAGTCACAATATGAATGAGCCTTCCCTAAACTGGTTCTGCAAAATTGAAAGCATGTAATTGTCTAAAATGTATTTGTATGCTGAAGCATTAACATTTCCCTTTACTGGAACTCAGGGGCCGAAAACTCAGGGGCCGCATGATTCATCACTCCATAGAGAACACATTCTGCTGCTCCAGAGTCCAGCGGTGGTGGTGTGCTTTACACTACTCCAGCCAACACTTGGCATTGCGCATAGTGATCTTCGGCTTGTATGCTGCTGCTCAGCCATGGAAACTCATTTCATAAAGCTTTCGTGCACACTGCTCATACTGATATTGCTTCCAGAGGCAGTTTGGAACTTTGTAGTGAGCGATGTTACAAAGAAATGGTGATTTTTTTTTTATGTGCTTCAACACTCGGCAGCCTCGCCCGGTTAGTGTGTGTGGTCTACCGCTTCATGGCTGAGCTGTTATTACTCATAGATACTTCCACTTAACAATAATAGCACTTAAAGTGGACCAGAGCAGATCTAGCAGAGAAGAAATTTCACAAACCCATAAAAAAGGTATACTATATAAAGTCACTGAGCTCATCAGTACGATCAGTTCTACTGCCAATGTTTGTCTTTGGAGATGGCGGCCTATGTGCTTTATTTTATTCACCTGTTAGGAATGGTTGAAACACCTAAATTCAATAATTAGGAAGGATTTCTCCATATCTTTGGTCACATAGTGTTGTTTAACTGTAACTATTAATCACATGTTTAATTCTAACTGTACCTTGAAGCTGTCAACATTGTGAAAGTCAGACTTCTATGTATTTTGGTCCAGAGAATGCTACTTAGGATGTAGCTGTTGTCCCATTAAAGAAAGGAATCTCAGCTTTGCCCTTGGGAGGAATTATTAAATACTTACATGATAACTCATTTGTTTGAGAACAAAAGTCCTAGTAAATGAAAATGTCAAGGTGGGTGTTTGTTGAAGCCAGGAAGCCAGTTACACACACATACACATACTATATTTTATATGTAATATTATATAACATAAGTAGCTACGTGGGAATTATTTTAACCGCTGACATTATGCATGAATCTCTATACTAAAGCACTATATAGAGTAAAATGCATAGCCTTCATTTTGCAAGTGTTAGAACATACTCAGTGACATTGCCGACACTTGCTCTTGACAATTAATTCTAATCTTAGGATATTAATTCACAAAGGTGCTAATTCATTTGCATGCTGGCAAACTTCATTTACGTAGAGAAAATAGATGGAATTCAGGTCATCAAAGACGAAAAAAGAACAAGCAATTCATCAGAAAAAAAAACAAGGAATTAATTTATGTAGTGGATTACAGGGAGATGTTATTTTAAACATCATTTTTTCTTGTTTAACAGCAGTCTAAATACATCTCATATAGCATATATGCAGAACAACAGATGTTGTGTAGTAGCATTTAGCTGTGCTAAACCACACTGAATGTTACATGATGCCACTAGTACAGGAAGACCCTGTGGGGTATAGGCAGTCTATCTTAAATTATTCTTTTTTTGTACCTATGCATATATAAATATATTTTTTTTGTACTCCTAATATATATTCATCCCCCTTTCACATTCTTCTGCACCTATGTGTTTTGTTTATGCCCACTTTGACCTACCGTGATTACCCCCTTACCTGTACGTTTCTGTACGTTCAGATTGTTACGTCCTGTTTACCTATTATACATTAGGGTGGAATATGATGGCTCTATATACATCAATACATAACTGACATCAGACCAATCCGCTTCCCATGGGATCAGGGCCGGCCTGACAATGGAGTCGAGTGGGGCAACTGCTCCAGGCGGCACTTTTGAAGGGGCGGCACTTTGCCGCCCCAAGCCCTTTTTTTTTTAAAGCCAAGAAGAGAGAGGGGCGCCGAGTGGTTTTATCTTACCAAGTTATCAGTACCCGCTCGGCGCCCCTCTCTCTCTCCTCTGCGAGTGGTGAGTCTCCCTGCTCGGTCTCAGAGCCGGCTTGTAATGTTGAGCGCCGGAAGATGACGTCATTTCCGGCACTCAGCATTACAA
>VKOC01046646.1:0-28100 GCA_009364415.1 Spea multiplicata | reverse complement strand
TCAAGACTGGATCGGGGTGAATCGCTGGATGTCATATATCTTGATTTTTCCAAAGCATTCGATACGGTGCCACATAAAAGGCTGGTACATAAAATGAGAATGCTTGGGCTGGGGGAGAACGTGTGTATGTGGGTAAGTAACTGGCTCAGTGATAGGAAACAGAGGGTGGTTATTAATGGTACATACTCTGAGTGGGTGACTGTTACTAGTGGGGTTCCACAGGGGTCAGTTTTGGGTCCTATTCTTTTTAATGTATTTATTAATGACCTTGTAGAGGGATTGTATAGTAAAGTATCAATCTTTGCAGACAATACTAAGCTCTGTAACGTGGTTAACTCAATAGAGGACAGTGCACGATTACAAATGGATCTGCATAGGTTGGAGGCTTGGGCTGGGATGTGGCAGATGAGGTTCAACACAGATAAATGTAAGGTTATGCACATGGGGAAGAAAAATCCAGGCTGGGAATATGTATTAAATGGGAAAACACTGGGGACGACATGGAAAAGGACTTAGGAGTCTTGGTTAACAGTAAATTTACCTGTAGTGACCAGTGTCAGGCAGCTGCTGCAAAGGCAAATAAAATCATGGGGTGCATCAAAAGGGGCATGGATGCCCATGACAAGGAAATAATTCTACCATTGTACAAGTCACTAGTCAGACCACACATGGAATACTGTGTACAGTACTGGGCACCAGTGTACAAGAAAGATATAGTGGAGCTGGAGAGGGTTCAAAGACGGGCAACCAGAGTAATAAGGGGAATGGAAGGACTACAGTACCCAGAAAGATTATCAGAATTAGGGTTATTTAGTTTGGAAAAAAGACGGCTTAGGGGGGACTTAATAACTATGTATAAATATATAAGGGGGCAGTACAGAGATCACTCCCAGGACCTATTTATACCCAGGACTGTATCTATAACAAGGGGACATCCTCTACGGCTGGAGGAAAGAAGGTTTCTACACCAGCACAGACGGGGGTTCTTTACAGTAAGAGCGGTGAGACTATGGAACTCTCTGCCAGAGGAAGTGGTAATGGTAAACTCAATAAAAGAGTTTAAAAGGAGCCTGGACGTGTTTCTTGAGAGGAATAATATTACAAACTATGGATATTAGATTAATAGGGACAGAACGTTGATCCAGGGATTTATTCTGATTGCCATATTTGGAGTCGGGAAGGAATTTTCCCCCTGGTATGGGGCAATTGGCATCTGCTTCATAAGGGTTTTTGCCTTCCTCTGGATCAACACAGTAGGGACACAATATGTATATAGGTTGAACTTGATGGACTTTGGTTTTTTTTCAACCTTATGAACTATGTTACTATGTTACTAGATCAGCCCAAGATCAGTAGAATAATCTAGGAGTAACAGCTAAACCACGAAGCAGTAGACCATGCAAACTCACAGATCAGGGCCACTGAGTGCTGAAGCATGTAGCTCATAAACATTGCCTGTCCCCACCTGTAGTACCCACTTGTCTTCCTGCCTTCTCTGCAAACAACTTGTTCCGGTCTCCTGTTCCGTAGATCCACTTCTTTTCTTCCTCTTCTTGCTCGTCTTTGTCTGCTTTTCCCCAGTATCAGCTCCATTAACTAGGCCTCCTAGAGCACTTCCACAAAAAGGTTGGAGAGATGCTGAAGTATTGAGATCAGAATAATGCAGATGGACTCATCGAGAAAGAACAAAAGCCTCCCTCTACGAGAGAAAGAGAAAAGAGAGAAAAACAAGAGAAGAGGCTGTCTAATTTTTTTCACCTCAAGTAGACAGGTCCTCAAGCGAAACAAATAGATGCTTGACAAGTAAGGACAAAGATGATTCAGTGGTACAATTAGAAAGGCATAGGCTGGAAGAGATGCAAATGGTTACACCAGAATACATTAAGGTGTGTCTTGAGTATCAGTTCCAGCAGATAAAGCAGAAAATACAGGATAATATGGGGGGCCTCCAAAAGGAGCTAATGGCAGTTGGTCAAAGATTAAAAACTAATGAAGAGAAGATGGAAAGCCTGGAATTTACTGTTGCATCCAAGACCGGTCTTATGTGTTCAGGCACCATGTGCGGACTACTTCTCTGGCGCCCCCTTGACAAAAAAGAAAGGGAAAAAATCTTGTCACAAACAACTAGTTTTAATTAGATATTATTTATGTGCAAGTGCAAACAAGTACAATATTATGTAACTGGAAGCACTGTAACAATGTACCTTAAATACATTAAATATAGGGGAAAAAAACAATATTTGTAGCAAACATTTTTCCTTTAAATATTGAAAAAATTGGATATGCAAAAAATAGACCAAATTGCTCTCCTTAAAGTGGATATCGGCAAGGACTCAAATCCCAAGAAATATAGCCAGTAAAAAACAGAATAATAGTTCTCTTGGTAAAGCCGGACTGGATGACCCCCTCAGGAACACGGGTGGACATATGCAAGAAAGGACAAAATAGTGTAATACTGTCACAGAAAGCACCTGATTCTGCACTACTTCCAGAAGCGTACTTTATTTTACGGAGGTGTCCGTAACCCTAGGTGTAACCCTAATTTTATCAATGCACATTTTGCACCTGAGCTGGTCCTCAGTGCATGTTTGTTTTGTGAGTTTATTCAGCGCATACCCCACAAATACTATTAAATAAATGCCTATCTAAGGCAGAAATATTTATATAAGTGTTTATATATATTGCCTAGTCCTCACTAGATCAAAGTACTTCAAGTTTAGCAAGTCCTATCTAAATTTTCATAGCTATGTTGCTTACCATGCAGCCAAATCAGTGAGGCTACTTTCCATTTTTAACCCAAAACAGACTCTTAACTTAAAGTCTTTTTGGAGACTATCTAAGAGGTACCTGAGAGGCAGGAGGGGATGCTCAACCATAAGGTTTGGGCAGAACCTGCGAATAATCACATTCATTTCAGCTGATCTCTCTCTAAACTTTTCCCTGTGGCAGGGCACAATTTGAAAGACATACCATCTTTCAATAGGGCAAATGGCGATCATGAGGCACCCCTACATTTTTTTTTGGCGTTGCTGAATGCCTCAATGTCTATATGAAAAATTGAAAAGTTATTCAAAAGTTATTCAAGCATATTAACATTAAAAACTATGAATAATGTAAATAAGGGACCCTTTAGTACACTATACACTAGACTTGTGAATTTGTATTCGGGAGAACATGAAAACATTGAAAACCGAATACCTTATAAATATAGCGGTGGAAAAACATACGCAAAGACAAATCTTCATTTCTTCTTTTCTGTGTTCATAAATATGTCCTATCTAATCTCCCTGGTTCTTCCCCCCATACAAGTCACTGACTCTAGCCTACCTTAAGTCTTCATAGCATTGAAGGGGTTAACGAAAACAGGAATCCGTAGGATCGCACCAGGCCAAGCTGCTGGGCAACTTGGCCTGGGAGAAACAGGGATTCTAGTACCCTGGTAAAGGGCAGGATAATGTACACCTCGGAGCAACTTGGCTTGGGGACACCAATGGCTTTGGCATTAGGAGTTAAAGGTCCATAAGAGCAACTCTATTGGTCGCTGGCAGGGGACTCGTCTGGCATCAGCCAATAAAGAGCAGCTGCCCTTCATTGATTGATGCCAGATGAGCCCCATGCAAGCAAACAATAGAGTCACCCTCACAGACCTTGGTGAGGGTGACTCTTGGTGCCAAGGCTGCTGCTAACTGTTATAGTGTTAACCCCATATTAACCCTTGCTAGAAAACCGGCAAAAAAGTAATCTATACGAATATTCGCCTGAAACGAACACGGGAAAAGACGAATATTCATGGCATACAAAGATTTCTTTTTTCACGAAGACAAACACGAAGACTTGGCCGGTGCCTAAGCCTACTATGCACTCTACATAAACCTCATTTAACCTCATAACCTCATTCTCACTAGGTAATTGTTTAACTCAAGAAGAACCCAAGGGTCAAGTGCCACTGAAAAAACAAATAAATAAATATATGTGGAAGGAAGTGCCCAGAAATCTTTCTGCAGCATGACAGAACTACTGCTGCTTAATTACTTCCTCCTTCTGACATTGCTGTCTTGACTATAAGATGGATGATGTGGGCTGCACAGCGCACACCAACAATATGACCATCTCGCAGAGCTTTCACCATGTTTGCACCTCCGTCAGTTACCACAAAACCAACTTTAACATTGGTGCCCGCCTCCGCTCCCACTCAAAGGCAAAACATTTTCCTTATTTCATGCAGAATATTTTTGGAAATGTGCTTTTCATCCATCACTTCTGCATGGGGAAGGAATGATCGGTAGCCTGCTGCAAGAGTAGCTTCCTTAGACACACCGGGTTGCCACCAGTGTGCTGTCAAGGAAAGAAAGGCATGCTGCCCACTAGGCGCAGTCCACAAATCTGGTGTGAAATGTACACACTGACCGGCAGCCTAGAGGAAAGCTCCTCTTTTACTGTTGAAACACAGGACCGATACAGTGAGGGGACAATATTCCTACTGAAAGTGGAATGTGAGGGAACTGTGTATTATGGAGCCACAACCACCATCAATTGTTTGTTTGAAAGCCAATCAATCATGGAGAAGGATGCCCCTCCAACAGCAATGAACTGACCAATAAGTCTGGCTATTTTATTGGCCTGCTGTTTGGACATTGACCTCCTGGAGTGGAATGCCTCAAAGTATTCCAGGTGGACTGGGCATGTTGCAGTGCCTTGGTCTTTGGCTGCCAGCACTAGCTGTAGCTGCTATTGGCTCAGAAGCAGCTGGGGGTTTTTTCCACTCCCTCTGGAGATGGTAGTATTTGTTGTTGTAGAACCATGGCCACCAGCTATGCTGCCTGCCCTATGTTTTTCTGCATCTTTCCCCAATAACACAGCGTTGTGTTGAGTGCTAAGTAGATGCTTCATGCCAGTACTGGTGAAATTCCCAGACTCTTTCCCTCTACTTATTAGCTTCCCACAATGTTCGCACTTTCCATAGCGCCCTTCTTCTACACTTTCATAGTGCTTCCAAATTGGGGAGCGGAGAGCCTTGGACACTGCACTTTTGGTTGCTGCTTCTACTGCTCTGGGTGGATGAGCAGCAGCAGCAGGACTAGTTCTGCAAATACTGGGAGATGGCACACTCTCCCTCTCTAGACTCTCTACACTGCTACTAACAGTGGTTGTTCTTCTTATTGGCACAGTTACAGTTCTGGTGGTGGCACTGTGCCAGTGCAAACAGGAGTACTGGCCATAGAAATAGTAGTGGGACTGTTATTTTTTTTAATTCTACCAGATTTGGTAGGTATTGCTGTAGGTTACATAGTTGCATAGCTATATAGGCTGAAAAAAGACATGCGTCCATCAAGTTCAGCCTTTCCTATATCTGTTAATTAGTTTGTTGATCCAAAAGAAGGCAAAATCTTTCCAATTTTGCACTAACCAGGGAAAAAATTCCTTCTTGACCCCAAAATGGCAGTCAGATTTCTCCTTGGATCAATAAGCTGTTTACCCATAATTAAAGATTATATGCCCGAATATTATGTTTTTAGTATCCATCCAGTTGCTGTTTAAACATCTGTACAGAGTCCGAAAAAACTACCTCTGCAGGCAGAGAATTCCACATCCGTATTGTCTTACTGTAAAAAACCCTTTCCTCTGCCTTTGACTATATCTCCTTTCTTCCAGTCTAAACGCGTGGCCACTTGTCCTATGCATAGTCTTGTTTATGAACAGATTTCCACACGATGGTTTGTATTGGGCCCGAATATATTTATATAATGTTATCATATCCCATCTGAGGCGCCTTTTTTCTAAAACAGATTTAAATTTGTTAACCTTTCTTCATAACTGAAGTGCTCCATTCCTTTTATTAATTTTGTAGCCCGCCTCTGCACCCTTTCTAGTGCTATGATATCCTTCTTTAGAATAGGTGCCAAAAATTGCACAGCATATTCAAGGTGCAGCCTTACCATTGATTGGTTTGTTGTCTACATATTATGGATAGTAGCGGAGAAGATGGAGGCTCAGGGGAAAAGTGTGCACTAGTCGTTCATACACTGCTCCCTGAGGAATCTAATTCCTGACCACTCATTTCCTCTATTCTCTCCTCCACTTCTTCTGGCTCATAGTCAAGTTCTTCATTAGCCATATCAAATGGAATTCATGCTAGGCTGGAGCTAAGACTGATTTCATGACTACTACTAGTAGTAGTACTAGCAGGAAGAACAGAGCCTAACTCTGCACTTGGCCTCTCAGTCTCACCCTCCTCTGGTACTTTGCTAGATGGAGTTCCACTATGTGTAGCCCTTACTTTAACTGTCTTTACAAAAATATTGTAAGGACTTGGTGGCTTGCTAGTGGTGGTGCTAGGAGGAAATGGTGTGGCAGTACCGGTGGGAACACCAGGCGCAGAACTAGTGGAGGTGGTCTTGGGAGGCGGATTTTCTACAAAAACCTTAGTGAGAAACAATGAGATCCCTTTGGATTGGGAACACCACTATCAGTCTTGCTGGTAAATTTGCTCTGTTAGGTACCTGCTCGTGGATGAAGAAGATGCTGCTGGGGGCAAAAGGCACTTCTTTTTACTCACTTGGCTAGTAGTAGTACTAGTTGTGCTACCCTTTAACTTTAAACGTGCTTCTGGTACTTTAGGCTTGGTACTTGATAACATAGATCCTTCAACCGAGAGCTTGGCCTACATGTCCGACTAGACTGATGCAAAGGCTGCATCGTAGAAGAAGTGGTCGCGGTGGTGGTAGATGGAGCCTGTCCCTCCCTCATTTTCTTAGTCACAAAAAGAGGATCCATTTCAAAAGGTAATATTGTGTGTGTAGTGTTTAAAAGTAGGGGGACAGGGAAATAACTTTATAAAGAAAAATAGGATTTTAAAAAAAATTGAAACACAAAGTTTCTCTTCATTGCTACTGCTTAAAAACAATGCACAACTGCACTGTGATGTTGTGTGCAGTCTGCCAAAGTGCTCAAGTTATTTAAAAATTGGTTAACTAAATGGTATTATTAACTCAAGTTTAACTATAATACACCAACTAGTAAAACAGCTAGAAATATTTTATTTTGTTAGAATATTCTTTGTCTTGAATATCTAAACTTCTACAGTGACCTAACAGCAATCAAGACCACAGCTATAAAGTTTTCTTAAACAGGTTTATTCTATAACAAAGTATCAATATACATACAGTACTGGTTGCTGGAAATGGTGGTAACAGCTACTGTAGGCTCAGTATTCTTGGTGAGATGAAGCTGAAAGTGCGTAGGAAGATACCTTGTCTTGTAACCATGCCTATTTATACCCCCTTACATTTGGTTAGGGTATATGTTAAGGAATCCTACATAAATAGAAACAATCAAATAAAAGCACTAGAAAAAATGGGAAGAGCTTCAAACCAATACTCAGGGTAATCTCCCTTAAATTACCCAAAATACAGAAAATAGATTGAGAGTAGGTGAGCTATAAATGCTTAATAAAGAAAATTAAGGAACCCTGTTGGAGCAGTCATAGGATACACTGGCATTCCACAGAAGACCCTCTAAGCTACGTCACCTAATTGATAACATGTGTTCCTAGCACTCAAGTTGCATTCAGGCCTAAAATGTGCAGAACAAAATAAAAGTATACTGCTAAAGCTATATTTCAGGGGCAGACGCTCTCAAGCCCACTAAGCTAACGGGAGGTTATATCAATATATTATATTATTAATTAATATTATTAATTTATATAATATTAATAGATTATAAATTATAATTAATTATTATATTATGGGGTAAACAACTTTTACTTTAAATCAGATACAGAAGCAGGCACATATAGTTGTACTAAGTCTGCTAAATTTACAAAAAAATGCTAAATTATTTTCTTTTTTACTAGTACTACAGCTACCTTTTTTATTGACAACTTATTTTTATTATACACAAGAAGTCCATAAATAATTAACAAAACTACATTTAAACATTACAATAACATATGAAACAAACGTACATACAAGGATTCCATTAGTCTCAATCATACTGTTCTATCTATGTCCGGTGTCTGAGTTTCTTTGGGGGAGATTTCCAATCCGTAATGAATCGCCTCTAAACATCCAGTTCTCCATCAGAAAGAAATTTTAACCAATTTTCCCAGGTTGCGTACTTTGTACTGCTCCATCCCCTTTTCCATTTGACATTGATATATTAGTTGATATTTTATCTTTGTCCATATGATTAAGTCAGAAGATCCCCAATTTCTAGCTATTGCCATTTTTTAGCAGTCAGTAAGTGCAAAAGAAATTGAATATCTTTAGTTGCAAGATTAGGTAGGTTTAAATGAAGTAATGCTCTTTCTGAAGTCAACTTCCAATGAGGACCTAGTTTGTTTACTAATCCATTTGATAATTTTAGCCATAATATTTGTATTGGAATGCAATTCCACCATATATCTCCAACAATTTGGCAAGTTATTGGGAAACATTTTTGTTAATAATGTGGGGACTAAATACCATCTGTTCATACATTTATATTGAAGCTCGTTTAGATTTAAATAATGTATACTCTTGTATGTTAAGTTTAAAGCTCTATTCCAATCTTCGTTATTTACTTTAATATTTAAGTCTTTCTCCCATTTAGCTATTGCTGGAGATATGTATTCTTTTTTACAAGCCCTGATCAATTTTAGCGCTTTCGCTAATAATTTTCTATGGTCGGAACCTTCCACCAATTGTTTAAAAGAGATTTGAGCTGCCAGACCCTGGTTCCAATTTAAGGCTTTTGCCAGAAAGCTCTTCACTCTTAGGTATCTGAAACATTCCCCAACTGGGAGATTAAATTCAGATTGGAGGTCATTAAAGGATTTAAGAGTATCTCCATCTATCAAGTCCTCAATTAAATTTATACCACTCTGTGTACAACTAAGTAAATTTAAATTTTCATTCATGTTTTCTATAATAAGCACTGGAAGATTTGTTATTAACTTGTCTTCAAGTCTAAGTTTATTTTTCACCCACTGCCAGTTTCTTAATAAATGTCTCAAAACTAAACTAGTTCCCATTTCGGCCGATTCTATAGATTGCTTGGAGGAAGTCCAGAACAGAGTCCGCAGTTCTCTATATTGAGATCTTTTTGGCAATTCCCCTCTATACCATATTTCTTGTACTGCTTTAGTACTTTGTGTCACAATGGCTTGTGTCAGTAAAGCCGCCTGTGCATATTCCTGAATAAGAGGAACTCCTAGGCCCCAGTGATTTCTATTTTAAACTATAACCTGTAATTTTAGCCTAGGTTTTTTGCTCCCCATATAAATCTATTTATTGCTCAATCCAACTAGTTGGAACCATATAAGGAATCATCCTGAAGATATATATATATACACTTGGGGAAAGTATGCTTTTACTACATTTATTTCCCCCCACCAGGAAATAAACATTCCTTGCCACTTTTTAAATGAGAGATTCATATCCTTTATCAAGGGGAGAAGGTTAATCCCCATCCAGGAGTTTGGTGCTGTATTAATTCTTATTCCCAAATACATGAGGGATTCCTTAGCCCAGGCAAAACCCAGTTTCTCAATCTCCTGTTTTTGTATTATATCGAGGTTGTATGGGAGTGCAGTCGATTTGTTAATGTTTAATTTATAATTCGCGACAGTGCTGTATTGGTCAATCCAGGACATGATGTGTTTCACTGAATTTATTGGCTAACAGTCAACAGTACATCATCTGCATATAATTTTATCTTTTGTATCCCCTCTTCTCCACAGCCCACCACTCCTTGATCTGCCCTAATATCTCTCGCTAATGGTTCCAAGGCTAGGACATAAAGCAAAGACTAGAGAGAGGACATCCAAGGCGTGTACCATTAGAAAAAGAGAACCAATCTGATTTGATTCCTGGGCCTACAACTCTACCCATCGGCTTAGTGTATAATGGCATTATCGCCCGATGAATTCTCCCCTCAAGACCAAATGCTCTCAATGCCTCGGCCATAAATCTCCAGCTGACCCTATCAAATGCCTTCTCGGCATCTAATGAAAGGGTCATCTGGGGAAGCTTCTTTATCGAATTCTCCTCAAAAATGCCAGCTAGGGCCCTTATATGACTAGGGGCTGACCGTCCTTTAATTTAAGTCTTTTAACTCTCGGATTCTCTTCTGGACCTCCTCCAAGGTAATTTTACTATTTAAACTAGACTTGTGCATTCGTCTTCGGGCGAACATGAAAACGAGCACGAAGAGGCCGTTTTTTTGTTCGTTCTGAAGGAACGTAGAACAGAATACAGTGCCGGCAAACCGTAGGCGAAGACGAAGACTCACAACCACGAAGAATCGAAGATTCTTCGTGATCGTCTTCGTTTTTGCCGCGCAACCGCCAAAATTTCAAACAGGAGTGAGCTGATCCTCGTCTGTCCAATCAGCTCACTCTTGTGACGTCACGCTAAGGGTCTCGTCCAATGCCTGTGCTGCTGTTTTTTGAATTCTGAAGGCGCCTTTATAAGACCAGAGCTTGCCTGAGAGATCCATTCATTTTTCGCTGTGACTGCTTTGGCAACACTGCTGTGCTGCATCCGAGCGTTAGAGAGAGAGATTGTTCTGTTCTGTGTGAGACTGGTAAGCCTTAGCCTGCCATTTCTCACTGTGTACTTCATCCTCACTTCAGTGCTACTTAATTAATATATTTAATAATAATAATTTGATTAATTTAATTTTTTTTAATTTAATTTGTCATCAACTTTAGTGTAAGTGCTGTTGAGTTGACAGTGCACCCAGTGCCTCAGTGGCACTGGGGTGCCCTTGCCCTGGGCTGGCACTAGTGCCTATTGCCTGTCCTGCTTAAATAAATTAAATAGAATTTATAAATAATAATTTAATAGAATCTATAATTTAATAGTTCATTATAATTATATATATATATATTTGTCAGTCATAAAATTATATTATATATATACTATAGTATACTAGTGTAGAGTGTACTGTAGACATTCATCTACTAGTGTCTAATTTAAAATCAGTAATATTAATTAATATAATTAATAATTGAATTCATTATAAAATTATATATATATTTGTCAGTTATAGTTAGTAATAGTATACTAGTGTAGAGTGTACTGTAGACATTCAAGACATCTACTAGTGTCTAATCTAAAATCAGTAATATCAATAATTCTATAATTCTTTCTTATCTTAATAGTTAATTAAATTAGCTATAAATAAAAGTAATAATATTAATTAATTACTACTAGCGTATAGTTCAGCTAATCTTATTAGTACTGGTGCTGCAGCTCTATAGTTTGTGCTTTGTTTTAGCAACAGTAAGAGACCAAGTCAATTGTTCTTAATTAATCTTTCATTTTATTTCATTTGTTTTGCTCACCTCAGTCCATCAGTGAAGTGAACTTGTTGGGCTAGTGAGTGCAGCCGCATAAGTGCTGTGTTTTTTTTTTGATCAGCAAGCAGTGACGTTAACTGTTTTGCAAAGATTTTCTCATTTATTTTACATTTTATTTCAATTTTATTAAAAGTACCCTTAGTGTTTTGCTCACCTCAGTCCATCAGTGAAGTGAACTTGTTGGGCTAGTGAGTGCAGCAAGCAGTGAAGCTAACTGTTTTGCTGTGACATTTTATTTTATTTCTAATTCTTTTCAAGAAAAATTGACTGTGACGAGCTGTACTAAGCAAAGCTTCAAGCTACTAGCTGTAGTACTAAAATAATTCTAATCTTCTTTAATCTTAATCTATAATATATTATAAATAATAATATTCTAATTCATAATCTATAATATAAGTAATTCTAATTCTAAATTCTAATTCATAATCTATATTCTTCTATCTATAATACATAATATATATTAGTAAATTAGTTCTAATCTATTAATATTATATAACTTAATATTAATTAAGAAATCATATACTTAATCTGATTTAACCTCACTTTAGCTTAGTGGGTTTGAGAGCGTCTGCCTAGAGGTAGACTTATAGTAAGGAAATATAGCTTTAGGCTAGCATAGTAGTAGGCTAAGCTCTTAGGCCCGTGTAAATTCAAATTAAAAATAAAATACTGCTAGTTATAAAATAGTTAATCTTGAGTTAACAATTTAAATAACTTTAGCACTTTGGCAGATTGCACACAACAGCACAGTGCAGTAGTGCATAGTTTTACTTAGTAGCACTGAAGAGAACTTCCTCTATTTTTTTTGTCTTTAATTTGTTTTTCCTTTTTTTTGTTTTTATAGTTTTTTAAACACTACACTACACTACACTACACACACAACACAAAATTTGAAATGGATCCTCCTTTTGGGACTAAGGAGGGACAAGCTCCATCTACCACCACCAGCACCACCACCAGCACCACCACCAGCGCCAGTTCTAAGATGCAGCCTTTGCGTCAGTCTAGTCGGCCAAGTAGGCCAAGCTCTCGCTTATCATTTGGGGAAGCATTGCTTGAAGGATTATCAAGTAAAGGAAAGGCACCAAAAGCAGGCAGTAGTAGTGCGGCTAGGCCTACAAGCTCTATGTTTTTTTACGGAAAGCCTAAAGCACCAGAAGCACGTTCAAAGTTAAAGGGTAGCACAAGTAGTACTAGCCCAGTGACTAAAAAGAAGTGCCTTTTGCCCCAAGCATCATCTTCCCCATCCACAAGCAGCATGCACGGTACCAAGCAGAGCCAAATTAGCAGCAAGACTCAGAGGGGTCCCAAACCAAAGCGATCTCATTCCTTTGTAGGGAAAACCACCACCACCACCACCTCTACCGCCTCTACCACCACTAGTGCTGCGCCTACCCACCGGTACCGCCACGCCATGTCCTCCTAGTACCTCTAGCAAGCCACCAAGTCCTTACAATATTTTTGTAAAGACAGTTAGAGAGATGGCTACACATAGTACTGGAAATCCAGCTAGCGAGGTACCAGAGGAGCCTGAGACTGAGAGGCCAAGTGCAGAGTCTGTTCTTCCTGCTCGCACTACTACTACTACTAGTCACGATATCAGTCTTAGCTCCAGCCTAGCAGTAATTCCATTTGATCTGGCTAATGAAGAACTAGACTATGAGCCAGAGGAAGTAGAGGAGATTAGTGGCCAGGAATCAGATTCCTCAGGGAGCAGTGTACAAATGACTAGTGCACAATTTTCCCCTGAGCCTCCACCTTCTCCGCTGCGATCATCACCACCAGCAGCAGCAAAACCTACCAAATCTGCTAGACTTAAAGCAATTAGCAGTCCCACTATGGCCAGTACTGGTAGTACCACCAGTGCCACTACCACCACCACCACTAGTTCTGCCGCTGTTCATCCACCCCGAGCAGTACAAGCAGCACCCAAGGCACACCCCAAGGCTATGCGCGCCCCAATTTGGGAGCACTTTGAAAATGTGGAAGAAGGGCGCTATGGAAAGTGCAAACACTGTGGGAAGCTAATAAGCAGAGGGAAAATGTCTGGCCATTTCACCAGTGCTAGCATGAAACATCACCTCAGCACTCAACACAACGCTGTGCTATTGGGGAAAGATGCAGAAGTAAAACGTAGTGCAGGCAGTGGTAAAACCCCAACAGCTGCTTCTGAGCCAATAGCAGCAGCTAGTGCTGGCAGCCAGAGACCAAGGCAGGGTGGAGCACTGCATGCCCAGCCCACCCTGGAAGAATTTGGGGCATTCCACTCCAAGAGAACGATGCCCAAACAGCAGGCCAATAAAGTAACGCGACTTATTGGTCAGTTCATTGCTGTTGGAGGGGCATCCTTCTCCATGATTGAAGGGGAGCCTTTCAAACAATTGATGGAGGCTGTGGCTCCACAATACACAGTTCCGTCACGTTCCACTTTCAGCAGGAACATTGTTCCCTCATTGTATGGGTCCTGTTTTGCAGCAGTGAAAGAGGAGCTTTCCAAGGCTGCTGGTCAGTGTGTTCATTTCACTACAGATTTGTGGAGTGCACCTAGCGCCCAGCATGCCTTTCTTTCTTTGACAGCACACTGGTGGCAGCCCGGTGTGTCTAAGGAAGCTGCTGCAGCAGGCTACCGATCATTCCTTCTCCATGCAGAAGTGATGGATGAAAAGCACACTTCCCAAAATATTCTGCATGCAATGAGGAAAATGTTTAGCCTTTGGGTGGGAGCAGAGGCGGACACCAATGTTGAAGTTGGTTTTGTGGTAACTGACGGAGGTGCCAATATGGTGAAAGCGCTGCGAGATGGCCATATTGTTGGTGTGCGCTGTGCAGCCCACATCATCCATCTTGTAGTGAAGGCAGCAATGTCAGAAGGAACTAATGTGGCAGCAGTAGTTCTGTCCCGCTGCAGAAAGATCGCTGGGCACTTTCACCATAGTGTTAAGGCTAGCCAATTTTTGAGGGAAGAGCAAGAGAGGTCAGGTCTTCCCGTACACTGCCTACGTCAGGATGTCAGTACACGGTGGAACTCCACGTTAGACCTGCTGGAGAGGATTTTGGAGCAGCAGAGGGCAATCCATAATCTTGCCTCAGAGCACAATATTGGGATTACATCTCCATTGAATAGGGAGGATTGGACAGTGATCGCCCAGCTAGTGGCAGTCCTTAAGCCATTCAGGGATGCCACAGAAAATTTAAGCTCAAACACTGCCAGTCTGGCCATGGTAATTCCAGTGTTCTCCCATCTAGGCAGCAAGATGGATGTGTTCCTCGAAAACCGTGAGGCTGTTCAAGGTGGCACTCTACATCCTGATGTAGCAGCCATAGTCAGGAAGCTGAAGGATCTGCTAAAAGTACACCTTTGCAAACGAATGGAAGAGAGTCCTGAAATGATGCTAGCGTGCCTTTGTGATCCAAGAATTAAGGGAAAGCTAGCTTTGAAATTCAATGTTCTCAGTAGCTACCGGGAGCAATTGGTCAACAAGGTGCGTGACTGGCAGCGTAAAATGGGAATGCTGTCCGAGGAGGGTGAGGTGCAGGAGGAAGAAGAGATGATGTGGTCTGCTACTCCTAGCAGCAGCATCAGCAGCAGTGCCACAAGCAGCACAACACAGCTGAGTGGAGCAGCTGCGTTTTGGGAAGAGGCACTTGGCAGTATAGTTGGACCATCTGACAGAGCTAGCAGCAGAAAGGAGAGTAGTGCTGCTGAAATGGTCAAACTTTACCTCTGTGAAGTTCCTTCTGCGCCTAATGTTGATCCTCTTAGCTACTGGGATGAAAAGAAGAGTGTGTGGCCTGCACTCTCATGGGTTGCGCAGCAGCTTCTATCATGTCCGCCAACCACTGTTCAAAGTGAGCGCGTGTTTTCTATGACTGGAAACATACTGAGTCCACAGCGCTCACGCATGGCACCTCATCTGATGGAGCAGATTGCCTTTCTTAAATTCAATCTGCCCAAATGGGTTACCCAGCTCTTAGCTTGGAAAGTTAAATTTTTTTCTCTCTAATGTTTAAGGTAGTTTCTCCCCCTGGTTGCACTTGTGGCAATGCCTGCTACCTCCGCCGGTGTAGCCAATTTATGCTAGGGCCTAGTGTCTGAGTTCTGTAAAGTCCGCTCCCAAACGCCTAGGACTGACAGTCTTTGGATGCTTTGCCCTGGGGTGAAACAGGTGAGCGGGTCGTCAATTGCCCACTCATTCACCTTTTTCCGTTTCCAACGCTGCTGCTGGTGGTGGTGCCAGTATCTTTTGCCAGTTCGCTTCCTGGCTGAAATCATGCCTCAAATGTCCCTAATGGAAAGGGTAGTTTCTCCCCCCTGGTTGCACTTGCTGCGGTGTGGCAACGCCTGCTACTTCCGCCGGTGTAGCTAGCTTATGCTAGGGCCTAGTGTCTGAGTTCTGTAGGTCTGCTCCCAAACGCCAAGGACTGACAGTCTTTGGATGCTTTGCCCTGGGGTGAAACAGGTGAGCGGGTCGTCAATTGCCCACTCATTCGCCTTTCCCAATGCTGCTGCTGGTGGTGGTGCCAGCATCTCTTCTCTGCCAGTTCGCTTCCTGGCTAGTGTCATGCCTCAAATGTCCCTAATGGTAAGGGTAGTTTCTCCCCCCTGGCTGCGTCTGTCTGCGGTGTAGCAACGCCTGCTACCTCCGCCGGTGTAGCCAGCTTACGCTAGGGCCTTGTGTCTGAGCTCTGTAGGTCTGCTCCCAAACGCCAAGGACTGACAGTGCTTGGATGCTTTGCCCTGGGGTGAAACAGGTGAGCGGGTCGTCAATTGCCCACTCATTCGCCTTTTCCCAATGCTGCTGCTGCTGGTGGTGGTGCCAGTCTCTCTTCAATGCCAGTTCGCTTCCTGGCTAGTGTCATGCCTCAAATGTCCCTGATGGTAAGGGCAGTTTCTCCCCCCTGGTTGCACTTGCTGCGGTGTGGCAACGCCTGCTACCTCCGCCGGTGTAGCTAGCTTACGCTAGGGCCTAGTGTCTGAGTTCTGTAGGTCTGCTCCCAAACGCCAAGGACTGACAGTGTTTGGATGCTTTGCCCTGGGGTGAAACAGGTGAGCGGGTCGTCAATTGCCCACTCATTCGCCTTTCCCAATCTGCTGCTGCTGGTGGTGGTGCCAGTGTCTCTCTTCAATGCCAGTTCGCTTCCTGGCTAGTGTCATGCCTCAAATGTCCCTGATGGTAAGGGCAGTTTCTCCCCCCTGGTTGCACTTGCTGCGGTGTGGCAACGCCTGCTACCTCCGCCGGTGTAGCTAGCTTACGCTAGGGCCTAGTGTCTGAGTTCTGTAGGTCTGCTCCCAAACGCCAAGGACTGACAGTGCTTGGATGCTTTGCCCTGGGGTGAAACAGGTGAGCGGGTCGTCAATTGCCCACTCATTCGCCTTTCCCAATTCTGCTGCTGCTGGTGGTGGTGCCAGTGTCTCTCTTCAATGCCAGTTCGCTTCCTGGCTAGTGTCATGCCTCAAATGTCCCTGATGGTAAGGGCAGTTTCTCCCCCCTGGTTGCACTTGCTGCGGTGTGGCAACGCCTGCTACCTCCGCCGGTGTAGCTAGCTTATGCTAGGGCCTTGTGTCTGAGTTCTGTAGGTCTGCTCCCAAACGCCAAGGACTGTCAGTGCTTGGATGCTTTGCCCTGGGGTGAAACAGGTGAGCGGGTCGCCAATTGCCCACTCATTTGCCTTTCCCATTTTTCAATGCTGCTGGTGGTGGTGCCAGCATCTCTTCTCTGCCAGTTCGCTTCCTGGCTAGTGTCATGCCTCGAATGTAACTGATGGTAAGGGCAGTTTCTCCCCCCTGGCTGCCTCTGTCTGCGGTGTGGCAACGCCTGCTACCTCCGCCAGAGTGGCCAGCTTACGCTAGGGCCTTGTGTCTGAGCTCTGGAAGTCTGCTGCCAAACGTCTAAGACTGACAGTGTTTGGGTGCTTTGCCCTGGGGTGAAACAGGTGAGCGGGTCGCCAATTGCCCTCTCATTCGCCTTTCCAATTTTTCAATGCTGCTGGTGGTGGTGGTGGTGCCAGCATCTCTTCTCTGCCAGTTCGCTTCCTGGCTAGAGTCATGCCCAAAATGTCCCTAATGGTAAGGGCAGTTTCTCCCCCCTGGCTGCCTCTGTCTGCGGTGTGGCAACGCCTGCTACCTCCGCCGGAGTGGCCAGCTTACGCTAGGGCCTTGTGTCTGAGCTCTGGAAGTCTGCTGCCAAACGTCTAGGACTGACAGTGTTTGGATGCTTTGCTCTGGGGTGAAACAGGTGAGTGGGTCGCCAATTGCCCACTCATTTGCCTTTCCCATTTCCTTTTCCATTTCATTATTTTCCTTCTGATACACAACCAACCAAACATAACACACACAATAACACATATAACACACAGTGACATCACACATAACACACACACACTTACAATGCACAAAACACAAGGACCTTTTCCTTGTTATTTGCCCTGGCCTTCACTCACTAATAGCATTACATTAACACTATAACTCACACTTCACCCTATAACATTTTTCCATCCACATACCTGCCAACAGACCCAACTTTTTCAGGGACAGTCCTGCTTTTTTCCAGTCCTGTCCCATCTAATTTAGCTAAACTAGGTATGCAAAATGCAAATACACATAGGTAGTTATAGCTCGGTAGGTAACGCTACTATAAACATTTAATAAATATAATCAAGTACTAAATAATAAATCTAACTTTAAAATACATTTAAATAAACCCCTATTTTTTTTTAAAAAAAAACATTAAAATTAAATTATTATTATTTAGACATAATACATCTTTAACCAAACCAGTGCACTGCTACTAATCTTAAACATAACCGTACATTAACCCTAAGCTATTTTTTAGTTCTTGTCCAACATTTTTCCATCAGCATACCTGCCAACACACCCAAGATTTTGGTGGACAGTCCTGCTATTTTCCAGTCCTGTCCAGTAAGTAAGTTGGGTTGTTGCAAAGTATGCCATTGTAAATAGGTAGCAAATGTTAGGCATGTAAAGTGGTCCAAAATCAATTTAAAAATGTAAAATATTCCCTATTCTTTTATTAAACATCTATGGACAGTACACCTCGGTATGTGTGTGCAACTCTATTGGTCGTTTCGGCAGGGGGCTCGCCTGCCATCAACGAATGAAGTGCATTCTGCAGTTCTGCAATTCACTCGTTGATGCCAGACCAGCCCCCTGCTGAAACGACCAATAGAGCTGCACACACGTATCACGGCAGCTGCCGTGATGTGTTATTAACCCCGTATTAACCCCTGCTAGGCAACCAGGAGGAAAACGAAGATTAAACGAGCACGAAGAATGTCCGCGAATATTCGCCCGAAGAGAAGACAGGAACGGGCGAATATTCGCGGAATACGAAGATTTTTTTTTTCCCGAAGACGAGCACGAAGACGAACACGAAGAGCCCCCTGGTGCCCAAGTCTACAAATCACAATTTTTTTCAGAAATGCTGCCTCACTGCTGAGCGCTACTTCAGAAAATCCAAATCCAGTGAAGACTTTACTCACTACAAATTCATGCTTCGCACCAACAACTCTACCCTCTCTCTTGCTAAACAACTCTACTTCTCTACTCTCATAGTCCCTTTCTTCCAACCTGCGATACCTTTTTTCTACCTTCAGTTGCCTATTCTGTTCCTCCATACCCACACCACAAACCTCTCTCATTGCCCAAGATCTTGCTACTCACTTCAAGGACAAGATCTAAACTATTAAATAAGATGTCTCTTCTTTGCAATCCCCTCCTACACTCAGGGCTAGATTAAGAGCATCATATGCCTGGTACTACTGAGGATTTTGGTGGGTTTTTGGAAATAAATAAAATAGACAGAATCTTAACTCCTCGGCATCCATGTGTACCAGATAAAGAGAACACCAGTGCTCGGCAGATATAAGAAGATAGAATCTTATATGATGGGATTGGGAGTGCATCAATACACTAAAAAAAGTTATCATACACAGGAATCCTGAAGCCACGATTATTTTATAAAAATTATGCAGATTGAAATAACTAACACAAAACCCTTACTTTTCCTCTCACTGATTTCTGGGCCTAGAAAGTGGCTCTGCCACACCGACGCCCACACACACACCAGGACAGGTTCTGCCACACAGACGTCCCAAACACACACAACCAGGACAGGCTCTGCCACTTACCGACACCACACACACACACACAGGACCAGCCTATAGTCCACACTCGCACACCCAAACACACCACACCAGGAAAGGCTCCTGCACACACCGACTAAACAAAACACATACACAACAGGACAGGCATCTGCCCACACAACATCACACCAACACAGGACAGGCTTTGCCCACACCAAGCACCCAAAGCACACGACACCAGGGCAGGCTCTGGCACACTGATACCCCCCCACACACACACCAGGACAGTTTCTGCCACATCGACACCAAACACACACACATCAGGACAGGCTCTGCCAGACAGCACCCAAACACACAAACCAGGACAGGCTCTGGCACAACCGACACCCAAACACACCAACAGGACAGACTCTGCACAGCAACAGCACATACACCAGGGCAGGCTCTGACAAGAGACATCAACACCAACACACACACGACCGAGGACAAGGGGGCCCTGCCACAGACAACACCCAAACAACACCACCGCAGACAGGCCTGCCAGCACAACACCCAGACACACCACAGCTGGTCCAGGAACAGGATCTGCCACAGTCAAACAACCAAAACACACACAACAGCACAGGCCCTGCCACACTGACCCCCAAACTTACACACGCAAGGACATACACAAACAAGGACAGGCCCTGCACACACTGACCACCGCAAACCTAGCACACCAGGACAAAGGCCCTGCCACGCAAACCCGACACCAAAACACACACCAGGATAGGCTTGCTGCCACACTGACCCCCCAAACACACACGACGCAAGGACAGGCTCTGCCACACCGACAGCCAGACACACACCAGGACAGGCTTTGCCACACTGACACCCAAACACACTAAAGACACTTCAAATGTTACAGTGTTGGATAATGGATAATGTTTAAAGTTTAATAAAGAGTTCTTTTTTAAAAATGAACCCCTTGACCACCCAACCTAATACACTTGATAGTTTACTGGGTGGAGTCATGGGGATTATGTAAGGATACAATAAAAAAAACTACATATTGTTTTAAGGTGGGTGCTCTGCTGTCACAGGGTAAAACTTGACTTTTTAGGCTTAACAGCAATATGTTGGTGCTGGCATTTAGCTTGTTTACTCATGGTAGAAAGCAGTTATTACATACAACATTCGATACTGTAGACTGAAACATGGTTTAGATGAGCAACACGCAAATGTGCGTATATAGGAAGTTTTGGCTACAAACTATTCCCTTGCTTGCCATTAAAAGTTGTGAAATTGCATGACTTAAAGATCACATCCTTTATTTGATTACATCACTTTCATTTTTATGGCACAGCTTTCAGTATTGTTTCTGATCATATTGATGTCTAATTTAGGTCAAAAGTCACTATGCTTTGTTTATGACTCATTTTAGTCCTTCCTTTAGCTGACTGCTAAAAAATATATCTAAGGGAAACAACTTTTTTTTGTAATTCAAGAAATAAAAATCCCTTTTTAAAAGTTATGTGATTTACATTGTTTCATAGTTAATACTCGTTAAGATTTTAGTATTTATCTGGTACTTAACTTGTTATTGATTTTTTAAGTGCAAATACAATATATTCCTGTGTTCTGAACAATTGACAGACTAAAATTATTTTAAGTAAAGAAAGATGCAAGTCTAAGCTATATTTATTTTTGAAGTTTTTCTACCCTCACCCATATCTAAGATATAGGCATTCTTGACACACTGAGAGTTTTTGTAATACCGAAAGGATACTTTCCTAATAACTTAGAAAAAGGTGACTCAATTTTTGCCTCTGAGAGTTGTAATATATTTATATATAGGTGAAAAACAGGAAAACATAGTTGCAACATTGCAGGAACATGTTCATGCATTTGCTTAATGTATCCCTTCGATGGTTAAATAAAGACATAACACATAATGTCATTGGATTGTGTATGGCCACAACTCTTTGTTTATCTTCCTTCTTTTCACGTTGCAACACCACACTTTGATTGAATTTCCGATTTCTCAGAAGTTATTACCAAAATGAACACTAAACTGGGTTTCTATTAACTAATGCATAGGTTCTGTAACATTATCTGGACCCATCTTACTACTCAACTCTAGATCAGTATCATTAGCCGTTCAAACTACCCTAGCTGGGGATTCGGCACTTAATAATAGTACATCTCCTATGTAACCCTGTGTGTAGGAAAGCCATAATAACCAACATTTTAACAGAATATAACACCAAGACAAGTGCCAAAGCTAGCATATTGTATCCCTCTTAAATACGCCGGCTCCTCCATACCTCTACAGCCTTTCTGCCTCCATTCTGGTGTCTGGCAACCAAATGTCCAATGTTGTTCAAACGCATGTCTTCCTGAATAGGTTACCCATATCCCCGTCAAACTCAACATGTGTCACATAGCGATTGACTTTATTGTGTTTGATCCTAGCATGACTGATACCCTGCAAACATTATTTCCCCCTCCAAAAAAGCCGGGGGATGAAATTTGACCATCCTATAGCCAGAAAGAGACACTTTATAAATCAGGACCCCAATGAGTTTGTGGTAAAAGCCATTACCCACGGCATGAATCACTAATAAGAAACATAAGACACTCTACATAGTTCTTTATCGTCATTCACTGAACTGCACTTAGGGTTATAAAAGTAATGAATTAAAAGGATCAACCCCTGTTCCTTTTTGGCACCACTCCCAATGCAAAAGACATTTCCCAGGCTTCTTAACAGAAAAATTAAACCCTTTAACAAGTCCTCAATAAAGCTGCCTTTTCCTTTAACCTTTCCTTCAACTGTTTGACCAATTGGTTCCTTTGCCCTTTTGAACACTTGAGCACTCATGATTGAATCTACACAAGAAACCCCACTTGCAGACCCCATGCCAGCACTGCTTCATCAGCCTAACCGTTCCAGTTTACTCCCGCAATGTTGCCCAGAGGCGGTATTTCTATGGATCCTGTAATCCCAGCAGAAGTGTTAGCAATGGGAGAGAGGCAGATCGACATCTCTCCCCAACAGATGGAGTATACAGGAGGGGATGCGTGTGGCTTCCTTTTCCTCACAGTGGATCATACAAACATTTGTACCATGCAGGTGGATTAGACTACGGTCGCTACCTGCAGACCCCAGAAGTGCTGGGCAGTCGGCCCAGAACCCCATATGGAAGGGACCCCTCTGTCTTCTCTCCAGTGGCTGAGAGGACTTCAGGGAGAAGGCACATTTGGCCCTTCTTCCCAGTGGCAGTTACCTTATTTGGGAGAAGCAGAGTGCGGCTGGGTGAGTACTGTTCTTTTGTTGAAAAAAATTTTGGGGAGTACCAAAAGTCTACAGACTGACTTTGGAGTCAAACCGTCTGGGGTCTTCTAGCAAGCGGTCGGCGCACCTCAGTCTCCTTCCCAAGGCCTCTAACTCCATTGCAGTGCTGGTATGTCAAGCTGAGCGTCATATGACATCATATTCCGGCGCTCAACAGTGATGCAGTGTGCATTGCGGCAGAGCAGGAGGACGGAGGTGTCGCGCTCCCACCGCAGGACTTCTGGATGGTAAGTCCAAAACCTGCGGGGATAGATAGTGAGAAGCCAGGGAGAGGGGGTTGATAGTGAGAAGCAAGAGAGAGTGGGTTGATAGTGAGAAGGGAGGGAGAGGGGGTAGATAGTGAGAAGGGACGGAGAAGGAGGTAGATAGTGAGAAAAGGAGGGAGAAGGGGATAGATAGTGAGAAGGGAGGGAGAAGGGGGTAGATAGTGAGAAAGAAGGGAGAGGGGGGGTAGATAGTGAGAAGTGAGGGAGAGGCTAACATCAATCATACTCCTATCATGCCCAGGCAACCAGTATATGCAAGAACCTGGATTGCTGAGTGTGATTGCTGTTTACAAGTATATATATATACATATATATATATTAATATTATTGATTTTTTTGTTCAATTTTGGTGCGTTACTTACTTTAAATAATAGTGTGAGATTGTTTTATGGTGGGGGGGTCATTTTCGGTTTCGGCCAAGTAAATGCTGAATTTTCGGTTTCAGTCCAGAATTTTTATTTCAGTGCATCCCTACTAAGCTATGTCTGCCTAAGTATATAGTGATAGGTGTTATGCTGTACCACTGTCAGTGTCTTCCTCAGTATATAGTGATAAGTGTTATGATGTACCCCTGTCAATGTCCACCTCAGTATATAGTAATAGGTGTGATGCTGTACCACCGTCATTGTCTGCCTCAGTATATAGTGATAGGTGTTATGCTGTACCCCGTTAATGTCTGCCTCAGTATATAGTGTAGGTGTAATGCTGTACCCGTCAATGTCTGGCCTCAGTATATAGTGATAGGTGTTATGCTGTACTACCATCAATGACTACCTCAGTATATAGTGGTAGGTGTTATGCTGTACCACCGTCAATGTCTGCCTCAGTTTATAGTCATAGGTGTTATGCTGTACCACTGTTAATGTCTGCCTGAGTATATAATGATAACAGTAATGCTGTACCACCTTCAATGTCTGCACCAGTATATAATATATATATAGGGCAGCCAAGTAAGCCCTCTTGCCTCTCACCTAGATTCCTAGAGGTTTATATAGCCTTCTATGGTAGAATTGGTGTTCAGGGTCTCTCTGCTCGCTGAAGTTTGGGCCATATAGCCTGCTGAAGTGTCACTACAGCAACCACTAGTATACAACCCAGTTCAGCACAATTCCCATGAAAAGTACACATTACATAAGGACCTACAGAATGAGAATCAAATTCTTACCCTAGGCCTCTGTCACTAGATTTTTTACATTTGGCAAACATTTAAATCACATCCCACAATACCCCAGTCTCGTTTTGGTTAGATACTTCTGGTTCAGGCATTCTTTTACCCTCTGCCCTCCCTTCCAGGCACACTAAAAAAAATTTACAGCTCTTTAGGCAGAGCAGGGCTCTCTTTTAGATCATCCGGTTTGCCCAAATCATTCCCCAGAAAGACATATTGGACACTCCCACCTTTCAAAAACCTTTATCCAGGGACACACTTGCCATAGGCACTGCAGGGTGTACTGTGCCAATTCCTTTAATCGCCTTGGTTTTTCCTGGGATGATATCCTGAATTCACCACTTCTGGATGCACCAAGGTAAGTGCTGCTTCAGTATCCCTAAAACCATTGGCCAACCACTCATGCACAGTAACACTCTGTAGGTAACACCCTCCAATCCAGAGACAATAAGAATTGCTAAGTCTTCTCCAGCTACTGGTGGAAACTTCTTTTTGTTGAGGCAAATGACACTCAGATGCCCAATTTTATTGCACTGATAACATTGGCAGGTATCCCCTGATGTGAGCCCTGCTGCTTTTGTTCCTGGTGCTACAGGCTGCTGGCTTTTTGGTATTATGTTGGTACAGCTTGTACAGTTCCACACTTAGCTACTGCCCAGTTGTTGGGAAAGTAATTTGCCATTATGACAGCATGGTGTGTCACACAAAACGGTCTCTGGGAACCACTGTTGAGGTCTCTGAAGTCTTACATGGTTGGATGAAATGTGAGACCTCCTGATGTATATAGGCCTCATGTTTACACTAATTATGGGACAGACACGCAAGTAATGGGTAAGGAAGTAAATTGAGCTGCAGCAGCATAGGCAGGGCAGTGCACAGGACAAGCTCTACCAGACACATATAGTCATGTGGTACAGGAATGAAATTCACTCCTCACCACAATATTATAAAAAACAACTTACCAGAGTAAGAAAGGAGATAGAAGAACAGTAGCAGTAGTAAGGCATGTGAAGGCCTGGGAAGGCACTAGTAAATAGACACATGTATGTGCAGGACTGAATTTCCTCCCCAAAAACTGTAACTCTGTAGGTAAATGTTGGCTCATACCAGAATTGGTGAGACACCTTACTCTGGCTCCCTTTCTTATGACATAATTTGCACCTTGCAATGTACCAATTTCCCACACTCTCACACTGTACACCAAGTGAGCTAGTAAAGGTACTACTGTTTTTTCAATTAGAGTATTAGTGATGGTGGTGTTGGTTGTAGTGGTGCCAGTGCATATAATCGAACTAGAGGCATAAAGTAGATATGCTGCTGCTGCTTCTGCAGAGTGAAAGAAGCAACACACCTAACAGAGAAATTACTGTAAGATGTGTTGCTTGACTCCTCCTCCTCTGACTAATTGAAATCCTGGTTTGACTTTGTCAATAACCATATCCTTTTCCACTTGTGTACAAGTAAAATCCACTTTTGCTGAAAAGTTGACCTTTCTGTCTGTGTTATTTAGTTTAGTACTTCCACAACCTGTTTCAGAAGTATACTCCAAGACAGAATAATGAATAACGCAGATGGATCCAGAGTAGGAGAAGCGTTTCTGCAATTGTCTTTCTCTGCAGATTCATCTGTATTATTGTGGCCTGGTGTAGTAGCTCCGCAACTGAGAGGAGCCAAAAATGGCAGCCTTTCCCCCTATTCTGCCTTGTTACGGAAATACACGGAAGTGGCTAAGATAATACAGGAGAGAGCCAGAAGCACCGGAGAGCCGGGAAGCAAATATATTTAAGAAACTAAATCAACCCCTTGACGACAATTGACGTGCCATGCATGTCATGAAAATTCACCCCTTTAACGACAATTGATGTCCCTGGCACGTCATGGGGCTCAACAATTGCTTTGCTCAGCTTATGTTCCTGCAATGCCTCAGCATCAAGGGATCCAGAAACATAATGAAATGCTAAAAAAAAAGGATGTGATCAATGATCTATATAGAGGCATTCATTAGGGGCCCTCTTTGACCTCTCCTAGGAGGGTTTCAAATGACCATCAAATAGTAATCAATAAAAAAAGATGCCAGTGATATCACCATGACATCATAAGGAAAATCATCCAGTTCAAAGAAAATATGTCCCAAAAATAAAATAAAAACATGATTTTTATGAGCAAGTCCTAAAGTTGGAGCTGTATCTTCCAAAAAATCCTGCCAAAAAAGAGTTCAAATACTAGCATTGGAATGCCCTGGGGTGTCTAGTTTTCCAAAATATATGGTATGATGGTGTAATCTTGAATTGATGTCACAAATAGGGCATATGCACAAACTAACCAGATGTCATTTAAAAAAAAAAATGTGCACCTTTCTTAAAAGGAGTGCTCCTAAACTCAGCTTGTTAAAACAGTGTGAAAACAGTTGGTGCGATTATTCGCAAATGGAATAACTGTCAATCTCCCTCGGTCTGGGGCTCGATGCAAGATCTCACCTCATGGAGTTTCAATGATCAAGAGAAAGGTGAGGAATCAGCCCAGAACTACACAGGAGGATCTTGTCATGATCTCACAGCAGATTGGACCATAGTTACCAAGAAAACAATTGGTAACACACTACACCGTGAAGGACTGAAGTCCTGCAGTGCCCGCAAGTTCCCCCTTCTCAAGAAAGCACATGTACAGGCCCGTCTGAAGTTTGCCAATGAATATTTGAATATTTCTGAGGAGAACTGGGTGAAAGTGTTGTGGTCAGATGGGACCAAGATCGAGCTATTTGGCATAAACTCAACTCAAACCTGTAGGTGGAAAAATTATGCTTTGGGGGTCTTTTTCTGCTAAGGGGACAGGACAACTTCACCACATCAAAGGGACGATGTATGGCTCCATGCACCATCAAATCTTAGGTGGGAACCTCGTTCCCTCAGCCAGGGCATTGAAAATGGGTCATGGATGGGTATTCCAGCATGAATATGACCCAAAACGCATGACCAAGGCAACAAAGGAGTGGCTCAAGAAGAAGCACATTAAGGTCCTGGAGTGGCCAAGCCAGTCTCCAGACCTTAATCCCAAAGAAAGTCTGCGGAGGGACCTGAGTTGCCAAACGTCACACTCAAAACCTTAATGACTTGGAGAGGATCTTCAAAGAGGAGTGGGACAAATATGCGTTATTCTGGATTTTTTGTTGTCTCTCACTGTTAAGATAAACCTACCATTAAAAGTATAGACTAATCCTGTCTTTGTCAGTGGGCAAACATACAAAATCAGCAGGGGATCAAATAATTTTTTCCTTCACTGTATATTCATACCTGGGATAAATTGAACTGACCAGATTAAAATATGTCCCAAATGGCACATGGGAGCAGAATGACCAGTTTTGAGAAAAAAAAGGTTTTGAAATGGCAATATGCTACTTGTACATGAAACCACTAAACTTAGGACAAATAGAATTTATCTATCAGGTTTTTTCATTAGCTTCTGAGGATGAGTAAAAGATTTTTCAAATAAAAGTGCTTTTTTCTGTTTATTTTTTTTTTTTAAATGGAGTTTGTCAGGACTCGGGTGATCAGGTCGGGTAGGAGCCCATGCGCAGGGGATACTTGGGGTTCAGTCTGTAACCCACGGTGCATGATTATGCAGACAAAGACACCACAAACAGAAATCTAGGTAATGCAGTGTATTTTATGTATATAACAGGACCAGCAAATAAGGGTAATACAGTCTAAGCAAGAAACGTATGGCAAAATAAAATACCGGTAATAAGTCTTTTGGCAGGGAGCCCGCTTGGAAGGGTGCAACAGACAGAGAGCCCGCTTGGAAGGGCACAAAAGGCACAAAAGCAGGGAGTCCACTTCGAAGGACACAAAAGGAGGGAGTCCACTTGGAAGGACACAATAGCAGGGA
>VKOC01046642.1:0-30848 GCA_009364415.1 Spea multiplicata | reverse complement strand
AAGCCATATCTGTCATTTCCAGATTGTTGAATCATATCTTTTATTCATTCTTCATCCTATAATGTAATTAAATTATATTTTATTATTTTTACTTATATGTTATATATTCCTATGATGCATTTTATATTTCTGTTTGTCACCCCATCCTAACTATAGCCTCTAAAATGTCAGTTTTTTCTTTTTAAATGTTTTTTACCCTGATTCTGTTTTTGCTGTTTTAAATATAACTTATAACAGTTAAAAGCCCCTTGTATGTATTGTATGTTTGGTATATGAATACAATTCAATCAGTTAAATATTTCATGGTGACTTCTTGGACTTTTGGTAAAGAAAGAGAGAAAGCGAGAAAGCGAGAAAGCTGGAGGAACCCCGTGCATTTTTATCACATTATTTGTTTTAAAAACCCAGAAACTGAGTGTGTCAGCACATGGTGTGAATTGTAGTGTGTAATGTTAGCATACGTATGTGTGTTAATATGTGGTGTTAGCATGAGTGTATGTACCAGTGTATGGTTCTAGAGTGTTGGGGTGGATATTGGAGTTAATGACAACTGGTATAGGGGAACAGAGTTGAAAAGGAGGTATAGGTATATAGGGCTTAGGTAATATTTATTTTCTGTTTTATCTAGCTCTACTTACACACAAAATATTAATAAAATATTTACTTAATAGTATGTATTATAACATATACACTATACACACACATGTGTATATATATATTATATATATATATATTTACACAGTATCTCACATTTTTGTAAATATTTTATATCTTGTCATGTGACAACACTGAAGAAATTGCATTCTGCTACAATGTAAAGTAGTGACTGTACAGCCTGTGTAACAGTGTAAATTTGCTGTCCCCTCAAAATAACTCAACACACAGACATTAATGGCAACAAAAGTGAGTACATTTAATCTATTTCAATCTGCCAATTTTATTAAAAAGGATTAGTCGCATTAAATTGTGGTTTCAGGTGTCCTGTGTATGACGTACTCCCAATCCCATCACATCACATCAATATGCGTTAGAAAATCAGGAAAAGATGGGCATGGATGGTGGGCTGATTCGGTGGCGCCAGCCTGGATTCCCCACTAACAGCAGAAGCCGGAAAGCTGTTACATTTTAAACTGAAATCAGGACACCTGAATTGATAAACTTGGATAAGCTTTACCTAATTTTGTAAGGATTCAGAGGGAAAACGTAAAAAATATTAGGTGTTTTTTTCAAATTTTCGCTAGTTTTTACTAAATTTCTCATTCTAAATTTCATTCAGCTAATCATACAACTATGGTATCAAAAGAAAGCCCTATCTCTCCTTGAAAAAACAATATATAGTTTACATGGAAATGAAAGTAGACCTCAATTTAAAACATTAGTAGATGCCTCTACTAATCTTTTATGCACATTTTGCATTATGGCTATGCATATGTAAGTATTTCTATTGCACATTTTATCAGTAATCCATTAAAGTTTATTTTTCAATACTTAAAAAATACTTATTATTTAATTTTATTGACTTTTAGAATTTGATATTTTGTTTCACAGTTTGACGTCCAGTTAGAAAGTTTTTAAACCTAGTTAACATGGCAAGCCAATACTCCCCTATAGGTACTTTTTTTAATTGCCTGATGTCCCTCTTTTCTAGGAGCTCAGATACTTTGGTTGGTATTCATACCCCCCAACATTTCAGGTGTCCAAACCAGGACACCCTTGTTGGGAGTTATAGAGGCAGGAACAGGATGGTTATAAGAAAGGCAGGATTTATTTAAACAAAGGTTTATTTTCAAAAAAATGTGAAATATATGTGTGGCACATTTGCTGGCATCCCTATGAAAAATATATTTGAAGTATATTTCCATTGATATTTACCTTTTTTAGTACACTTGGGTGACTGTTCAACCATGACTTCCTTCCTATTTCATAGTGGTATAAGTATAAGGTAACGCAAAGGCCAAATTCCATTCATTACAATGGGTAAGACCAAAGAATATAACTGCGATGTGTGGCAAAAGGTTGTTGAGCTTCACAAAATGGGAAGTGGTTATAATAAAATTTCAAAAGCAATAAAAGGGCAATAATTAAGAAGTTCCAGTCAACTGGAAATGTTATAAATTAACCTGGAAGAGGACGTATGTCAATATTCTCTCAACTCACTGTGAAGAGGATGGTTTGAGTGGCCAAAAAATCTCCAAGGATCACAGCTGGAGAATTGCAGATGTTAATTGTGTCTCCAAAACTACAACCTGCCTTCTCCTACATCACCACAAGTAATTTGGAAGTTAATTGTATTTTTTTTATGAAAAAAGCCTCTTATGAAAACAAACCTAACTCTCTTCAGTTTGCTAGACACTACTGGAACTTCAAATGGGATCTGGTTCTTTGGTCAGATGAAACCAAAATAGAGCTGGGTTTGGCACACACAGAGGGGTAGGCATATGGAAAAGTACCTCATGCCCATGGTTAAATATGGTGGTGGCTCTTTAATGTTTTGAGGCTGCCAAAGGATCTACACATTTTGTAAGGATACATGGCATCATGGACTCCACCAGAGTCCACCAGCATCACCTCGAAATTTGAAGGATTTCCATAGATTCTGTATGGGAGAATGGTCTCAGATCCCTTACCATGGGTTCTCCAACCTCATCAGGCTTTATAGGAGAAGACTCAGAGCTCTTATCTTGGCAAAGGGAGGTAGCACAAAGTACTGACTAAAAGGGTCCCAATTATTGTGTCACATGCATATTTCACAATTTGGATAAACCTGTGTTTTGTTTGCAATTGTTTAATATCATTGAGATTGGAGTGTTATTGTGTGTGTTTTTTTAAGAAAGGATCAAAAGGTTAAACAAAAGACAATTTGTACAGCATTCTTTGCTCATATTTACCAAGGGTGCCAGTATTAGGGGAGGGCGCTGTATCAAACTTCAATGCGCCTTAGCATCATTTAAAGGGCCATTCAAAGCAAAAGCACAAATGCTTACTCTCACTCTTACTTACACACTCCACATATATAAATATATATATTTATATGATATGCATTAACATGAGCTGCATATTGTTGCCCACGTAGTGAGCTTTTGGGTTCCATATACTGCTGCTTGAACTGTTTGTAAAATTTTCCTAGGTTAACCTTGTGACATTGCTCAAACTCTGCCTAGCCTGTGTCATGTATATTAACCTCTTCAAGACCGGGACGTACCTGGTACTTCTGGGTCAAAGGTCACCGGCAAACCGGGACGTACCAGGTACGTCATCGATGATACGTGATCCAGCGTCGCTTTGAACGCTGGGATCGTGAGGGGTGGCTGCTACTGCCCGCTGGGTGTCCCAGCGATCCGTAGCAGCCACTCCCCCTCAATTTCGTGCACGTGATCGCTTTGCAGCAAATCACGAGCACAGAATTTAAATATTTTTTTTAAAAAACAGCGGTCTTCAAGGGAAGACGCAGTTTGCCAACGCAACTATCGCTAGAAAAACCTTGCATCACTATGAAAATGCAGTTTCCAGAATTGGAAGATCAAATAACTATAATGGCATTACGAATTGTGCATAAATAAATGTGCTAATAATTAAGATTTTATTACACGTATATTAGTTTAATAAAAATGTAAGTAACTCATGCATTGAAATCAATGTAAATGTATTTGAGTGGGAAGAAAGGGGTGCTTGTGTGTTTGAGGTATTCAGAGGAACTGGTGGTAAAAAAAACACCAAAAATAAACCAGAAAAACAACTGCATCAAGACTGAAGGGGATTTTTGGCTATCTCAGCTGGTGTGTATATTTCAAATTTTGTAGTAATAGTCATTCTTGAACATTTCAGGGAGGAAATGAGACATTTTTTGAATAGGTAGAAAACCATATAGGTATATGGAAAATAATAAGATGTTAATAACACAATGTTTATGTATTATTGAGTCAAGGTGGTGGGAGAAGGGGGAAACACATATGGGGGGGATTCTGCAGAATCGCTCCATGTGTTTGTTAAATTGACATTAGGAAAAGTTGAACTGTGTATGTAGATCTGCAGTAGACTTGTGCATTCAGATTGTATGAATTTTAATTTGAACAAATTTTGTTAAAAATCCTCTATTTCCTTCCACCTCCCTTATTGGGGAGAGGCTTTGCACTGTTGCGGAAATACTCATGGGAGCACTGGAGAGCATTGAAGAATATCTGCGAAGGGGAGGGATGGTAGCGATTGTTATTGAAAGTAGGCCGAGAGGGAATGAGAGGAAAAGCAACACATTTTATATTAAAAAGGCCCTCAGAAATCGATTGTCTAAAAAAACTACCAAAAACCAAAAACTAAACAAAAGATTTGTCTGAATTGTTTTTGGTCCTAGGCTTCCTCCTTAATTTTAATAAATTTGCCTATTGATATATTTTGTTACATTTGCAATTTCTAATGGAGTATGGCTCCTAAGCATAGACATGTTACCCATTTAGATAAATCTAGAACTAGTGTGATCATTTAGGATCCTTTAGGATCTATATTAGAAGCATCGTTAACTGAGATATTAGAACACATTTTAAACGTTCAACTTCATGAAAACACTAATTTAAATCCTCTAAAGTTATTGCACTGTAATTTTTTGGAACTTGGAAGCAACACGTGACTAGAAAACATGCACTGCAATATAATGAGAATAGTTTTATCCTGCCGTACATGTGGGTTTCTACTGTTAATACATTATCATAATGTATTGTGATCATTCACGTACTGCTTGACATAACTATTACAGTATTTCTCTGAAAGGTTTTTCACCTTGGTCTGGTACAGGATTGCAAGGAAGCACACTAGTTCTTTTGAGGTTAGAGCCATGTTTATTTTACAAATACAGATAACAGAGTGTGGTTTTCCTTATTTCCTTTTGTTGGAGGTCCTCCGGCTCATTAACCCAGCAACAAGCAAAAGGAAACCAAAACATTTAGAGATCTTACTAAAAAAAAGGGCAAGGCTGCCTGTCTGCCTTTTCAGGTCCCTACCTATGGCAAGTACTTTGAAGAAATAACTCCTTGCATGCAGATAAAAGAATGTTGAACCCCAGAATGTGGCTGGGGTTTTACCCCACTAATTTACAGGAGCTTTACCCCATTAATTGACCGGAGCCTTTTAGTCATTTTTAGCATATCTTTTCTTAGTTCCCACTGATGCCCCCCCCCATTCAAGTGTTTAACAACATCTCCTGAGGAGAATATAACTCTCATGCAATAGGTTTTTTTAATTTATAAGGAAGTATCTTCCCTTACATGCTACACTGTTTCTTCTTATTTTGAACTTTTGGATTGAGCAATAAGGTTTTTTTTTTTAATTTAATTTTTAAAACATTTATTGTTAATTTATATTCTTATTTTTTTTATTACCTTATCTGAAGATCAATTTGAGGTCTTTAAAGACCTCAGAGATTTCTCTTGAAACTGGATGGGATTCTCCTTATGATGTCAAGGTTGAAGTCTTTACTTATTTATTACTTTCTCATTTTTATTTTAAGTTATTTTAAAATCTTTTACATTTTTAGATTGTAAATTTCTTTTTAAGAGAGAAACATTGCTGGTCGCAGAGTAATCAGCATGCAGGGCCCCTTGCCTGCGTGTGGCCTGTTTTAACCTGTGGCTGACATAGTAGTTGTGTACAACCTCCCCTTTACATTGATACAATCGTCACATACGCATATGAGTTAAGAAAAATAACTAATGATTTCTGATATTCTGAATAGTTAATTCTAAAGTAAAAAATAAAATATTTGTATATTTAAAAGGACTAGAACAAAATGCATAAAATTATACATTTTGGAATTTCAGAAAACATAAGGTAGTCAGAACATCTACCCAATGGCTTGGGAATTAAAAAATAATGGTAAAACAGATAACTGGCTTCTCATCGCATGTTCTGGTTTAACCAGAGCTTATCTTCTAGGATCCCAGGAAACACTAGACTGGTTACATAATGTATGTGTGTTTTGCTTCATAAAGAGAGGCCTTATTTGTATGCAGATATGTAACGGGAACTTTTAATTTCAGAGAAAACTAATGTAAGGTTGCATCATAATAATTATACAGTAAATGTTATCATGGGCGTTCACAGGGTGGAGCAAGGGGGATTTTCACTAGCCTTTTAAAAAAAACATCTCCATCATGCTCTAGCCACCTCACACTTGCTGACTGCATTCAGATGAAGTCATGACTGTGTGTAACAATCCATATTTATTTGTCTATTCACATGGAATTTTGGTTTTTAAACTTTACATTCTTATTTGAAACCTTAAAAGCTTTTGGTTTATCTGGTACATTCAAATCTAATATCAAGGCTCAGTATTCCTCTCCTAGAGCAAACGTGGTAGTCCATATCTGAATACTACTTTTTTTATTTTAACATCAAGAATGGAACTAGACAAGGATGCTCTTTGGCACCCTTGTTATACACTTTGTCTAAATAACTTTTATCAGCATTTATTAGAAAAACAGAACTTATTAATGGAATATTGATACGTTCCTTTATTTGCAGATGACGTTATACTTACATTGCCTTCTCCTAACACTTCTGAGTTTGACATTTGACTGAGACACTTGAGTGTTCCACATCTAATCCTTTCTACTTATATTGCATGAATTCTAAATTCTCAAAGAAACTTGATTTAATAAACCCCAAAGATTTAATTAGTTACACCGCACGTGTTACTGTTGGATTGGTTCATATATTCTCATAGTCATTGAGGGCAATTGTACACTATTTTGAGGAACCCAGAGGTATACAACTAAAAGAGATAACCCTCTACGAACACTCATTGCTAAATAATAATGTGAAGGACATTTTTATGTATGTAGCACTATTCAATTTTCTTCTGTTTTCTCACTTGTGAGGAAGAATTACCATGGAAACCCCTTTAATTCTTCAATTGAAAGTGTGTATACAATCTAAATAATTACACATTAAGACTTTCTTTTTCTATGTAGATTTGTATTTTTGGTATTTGTTTCAATACCTTATGTACCAAAGTTTGTTTTCTATGCAAGTTGTGATGATTGTAATAAATCACATATCTTTATGAATCTTATATAACTGAAACAAACAGTTCTAATATTATTAATGTCATTGTTAGTTATTTATCTACTTTCCTTAATTTAACGTCTAGAAAATATAGTGGGGGTGGCACAATTTTCTGTTCTTGCCTCAGGCTCAAAAGGAGCTAGCTCATAGGGTGAAGAGTTATTAAATCAAACAGGCTTTTCATCTCCCTTCTACTAATCTTTATATTATCTCCTCCCCTTGAATATTTGTATGCCGTTTGATTTAGATCTATGTCGGCAGTGCTTATCAAGCACAAGTCATATCTTTCATATCTGGTGGGAATGTGAAAAACTGAACTCTGAAAACAAAGCAACTCTTAACTATCTTAAATAAACTATTTCGTTTTGTTTTTTGCATATCTCCTCAGATGTTTCTTTTCAACTTAGATATACTGCCTTGGAACAATTCTCAGAAAAGATTAATGGTCCAGAAATTAATAGCAGTTATGATCTGTATCGCCAGGAACTGGAGAAAACCTGAGATAATACACTGGTCTGAGATACTTAATCTAATTGAATAGCACTGTAAAATGGAATTTGGTTTCTATTTCTCTATATCAATTTTTCAGACCTTGCAACTTACATTAAAAAACATTTTAATTTTTTTTTAATGTGGCTTTTCCCCTTTTCCTTAATGGGACTACACAGCTTTGACCCCTATTGTATTGAAGAAGTCCTAAGAATATTGCAAAAAAAAAATCTTTATTTTGCTATTTTTTTACATACTAACACATAAATTTATTATTTTTTGCATGTTTCTTGAAGGCCCTATTTTTTTTCTGAAAAAAGGATATATAATTTGTGTGGTACATAAAACACAAAAAAAGGAAATCTCAATTAAACCCACATACAGTAAAAATGGCAAAAAAAAGTATAGTCGTTAGGATAGTGAAGGGGTTAAGCTGAGTGATACCATGACACAGCTTGATTAAAAAATACAAATAATTATAGTAGGGCTAAAAGCTTTGTCATTTTTGAAAGCAGAGCAAGTGAAATTTCTAAGAGGGACAAGCCCCAACCACATCCTGTTTAATTGAAGTGAAATATAGAAGCTAAATCTAATCCGAGTAACTAAATGCTAAAAAAAAGTAACAATTTGGTACATCGTGTGTGTGTGCTGCTCCTATCACTTGACGGCCATCGCACACGGCCACTGGGTGCTGATGCCGCCGGCTGGCGCTACTTTAATACTTTTTTTTTATTTAATAGCCAATCAGCATTGCCATATTAAATTTAAAAAAAAGTATTAAAGTAGCGCCTGCCATATTAAATTTAAAAAAAAGTATTAAAGTAGCGCCTGCCATATTAAATTTAAAAAAAAGTATTAAAGTAGCGCCGGCCGGTGGCATCAGCACCCAGTGGCCATTTAGATTAGATCTCGGGCGGCCTGGGGGGGCAATTGCCCCCCCAGCCCGGCCTGCCCCTGTAAGGGTGGAGAGGTTAGGCTACTTGCATTTAGACAGAATGCAGGTGGAAGGCACAGAACCAAGCGGACACGACTAAACTGTAAAGTAATGAAGTGCAGGTAATCAGCAATGATAACGCAATCCTTTAGGGCAACCTCAAAGGTTCCCAGGAACAAGTAGCTACCTGATACACACACAGCAAAGTTACTACAAAATATCCTAAGCGACATCATGGGTTAAATATGTAAGTAACATTACTAATAAAAAAAAGGTTTAAATCCACTTATTGTAAACCACAACAACACAGTATTAGTCAGAGATGGAAATGTTGATCATAATAAACAAGGGTGGGAAATATAAAGAGATATTGGCTAAAATGCTAGTATATGTCAGTTAGTGAAAAATGTTTGTTCTCAGCAGCAAATGAGTCACAAGATAAACTAAGGTGGTTAGGTGGCCTATCAATATACTGAACCAAACCAGAGATAATACTCTCAATAGACACAATCCATTTTTGATCAAGACATAATTACCAAAAGGAAAATACACAAGAAGCATATTAGAGTCATAGGAAAGTTACACACATGAAGCAAATGCCCTATATATGTAGACACCTTATCTATTGTAGAAACCAGAGTAAGAATTCAGTACATACAGGGCCGGCCCAAGACTTAATGCCGCCTGGGGCGAAGTTTAAAAGGCCGACGCCCCCCTTTGTACTTACTTTTAAACAGTCCTGTGGCGAGTCTCCGTGCCGGCTTGTAATGCTGAGCGCCGGAAATTGACGTCACTTCCGGGGCTCAGCATTACAAGCCGGCACCGAGACCCAACAGGGAGACTCTCCGCAGAGGAGAGAGAGAGAGGGGCGCCGAGCGGGTAAGCGAAAACCACTCGGCGCCCCTCTCTCTCCTCCGCTTAAAAAAAAAAGCGCTTGGGCGGCAAAGTGCCGCCCCTTCAAAAGTGCCGCCTGGGGCAATAGCCCCACTCGGCTCCATTGTAGGGCTGGCCCTAAGTACATGTTAAGAAAACACCATCTAAGGCATACCTCACTTTTGGCAAATACTATCTATTTTTTTGACTATAGTCCCCTCCCAACATTGTGCTGTCTAATGCAGATAGATTCAGAGAGAAAGAGAGTCGCAGAAACACCTCTTCTAATCAGGGGAGAGGGTGTAACTGGAAGCTCCGCCAGTTACTGTTTACGCCATGAACATACACCACAAAGTTTATCATGGATAACCTCGATATTCACATTTCCAGATTACAATTATGTCTTAGAAACCCATGTTATGTTTAAACCTTAGGAACTAATAACCTTCCTGTTCTCAGGATCTACATAATTGTTGTCCTACAATAAGTTGTCTCTCCCTTGGTTGGTTGGTTGGTTGGTTGTTACAGTCAACCTGTGCAAGGGTAAGTAAGGAGAAGGCAGATGACTCTAGAACAAGAAATTCATGAGCCAAATTGAGACAGAGATCTTGGCTTCCCTGAGATCAACTTTGAAATTAAATACATGAAAAACCAGCTATACTGGTTAACAAAAAATACAAGCAATAAGCAGCTTTAATACATTTATTTAAGTAAACTGTGAAAGTGACAGTTACTCTTTAATAAATAGATACACA
Source organism: Spea multiplicata (assembly GCA_009364415.1). Lineage (NCBI taxonomy): Eukaryota > Metazoa > Chordata > Amphibia > Anura > Pelobatidae > Spea > Spea multiplicata. The sequence continues at coordinate 20,744 of VKOC01046642.1, read as the reverse complement.
CCTTCATCACAGAAAACACTTCTCTTACTGTTAAAAAGATATACATGGCTCAGGGAAGTAAGAGTAAGACCATTTTTATCAAATTATCTAAAATCAACCTACAAACAATACTTAAAATGTAATGGGCTGGAAGAGGGCCAGCCCCATCGTAGTTCAGATTGGTACTTAGTGGGAAGGGCAGTATTGGAGGAGGAGGAAATAAACGGAGAATTATATTGCAATGCTGATACAGTGGTCGCTCAGAATATCAATTAAAATAAGCTGTCACTATTTTTTTCCATGAGCTTGGCCTGTCAGTTCTGTCTCATATGTAGACAGAGAACTGCACGAGGAGATGGTACACTTAATTGCATGACCATTTGCATATTCCGCGGATGATCAGCAATCACTGCATCATTGAGCAGTAAGGAGTACTTGGTAAATCACCAGACACTATTCTAAAAAAACAGTATGTGTGTGGTTTGGTTGAATTGGTTTTGGTGATTTTTTTTTCTTTTGGAGGGGATCCCAGGTATGTCATGAGTCAGCTCTGGTCTGCAAACAATGCCAAATCATCAAAGATGCAATTTTTTAATGGCATATATTTAATGTTAGTAGTAAAGGTCCTATAGTCCCTATTGTGTTTAACATGATGGACATCTCGATTACTTCAATATATTAATATATAAAATCCTCCTACTCCTCTGTGTCTTTTTGGTACTTTTGCTTTTATCTCACCGTTGATTGTGACTTTACATGAACCCTTATTTTTACTTGGCTGTCTTTTACTGGAAAATGTGCAAGCTTGGGAAATTTAACAAATGTAGCCCCCGTTGAGTTCCGAGAGGTGTAACATTGTGGCGTACCATTTGCCATGTGATGGGTTTCAATTGACTGAGATGAGAGTAGATCAGGAGGGAATACTTCTAAGCTCTTTCTCAATAATCTTTGAAAATTCATACAGGTAAATGTATTTTCCAGTTAGCTTTAATGGACAGTCCCAGACAGCCCACAGCAATGATATTTATTTATTATAAAGCACCTCTTAACTTTGATCATCATACTCATGCTGAAAACAATTTACATTTGCATAAAGAAGTAGGTTAAGTCAATGGTACTTTCCCCTGTGGTTTTTTTTTATCTCAAAGGCCATTGCTTGATGGTCAGTCTGTAGTAGTTACTTTCCAGACTGCACTATAATCCCCTGATGAAGTCAGGGGGTTTATTAGATTTACAAACGTAATCATAAATAATGGTGACAATCAGCAGTATAATTGATTTGGTGCACTTGGCCAAAAGTTGGTTAAAAAAAACCCATACATACATATCTGGGACATTTTGATGTATGAGGGAGTAGAGTAATAACCAAGTGGGTCAAATATGTGTCCTTTGTTATTCAAATTTGCAGATTACAAAATATCCTCCAACATTTCAGGTGTCCAAACTGGGAAAGATTTGTTGAGGGGTCTGTTTAAAGGTGGCGCGAGGGCAGGGGAAGGGGCAGGGACAGGACCTTATCAGAAGGCCTTTGGTATCTAGTTTAGCACTACATAACTTTTTTTGAAGGAGAAGGTCATCTCTCAGGATGAGAATTGAGATGAAAAGGATCTTAGGTCCAGGAATTTGGCAAAATGAGATATAATCCCAAACAATGTACACGCAAGGCATGTTCCTTTTAAAATATTCTATCCCCCAATTATCTACCTACTGATTCTGGGAAAGGAGGGAGGAGTGTTTGGTTACGCACTACGGGCATGTATCCATGTAGCTCGAAAAGGTGTATAAGAGATGTTATATGATATGATATATTTCAAATATATATGATTCAGTTTGTGCTTATAGTTTATCTTACTCGTTTTGCAAATCTTATGCTATGTAACTTTTTATCATATTTATATTATATTTATATATTTCTATGTTTTGGACAGACTAATCTACTGTATAAAATTTTAAACCTATATATGAAGGCTGAGCTTAGGGTCACTGATGCCTGGGTGCAAGAATTTTGTTGGCACCACAGGTGGGTGTGGTTATATTAATAACTCCTCCCCTTAACAAACAAAACACTCCATATCCACGTTTTATGGCAACCACTCCACCCCTTTGGGCATCTCAAATTCACCAAGCAGATTGCCATCCACTTCCCACAGCTGGGAATGTAGTGCATGGATTTTATTATATACAGAGATCTGTTATTAGAGGGGACAGTTATAAATACTGCTAGGTCAGGGCTTGGCAAGAGAGGATGTGTGAGAGCTATAGCTGGGTTCAACTACTCCTCTCAATAGAAAGACTCTCAGGGACTTTCCTTATGAGGCAAGTCAGTCTGGACAACAGTTAATTCTGTGGAAAAGGCAGGGCTACTCAACTCCAGTCATGAAAGCTATAAAACATCCAGAACATATATACAGGTTCTGTAAATTTGTCCTTATTACCAATAGATTTATGCTAAGCGCACCTAATACTTTTTTGCACTATTTTATGTGATATTCACATTGTATGATTAAGGTACTGCTGGCGTAGAAGGGAGAGCGCAGGAACAGTCACTTTCTTTTTGTACACGAAGACGAAGAAGCACAACACGAAGAATCTTCGTGTTTGTCTTCATCTTCGTAAATATCTCCTGGCTAATCGCCATGGTCCCTTTCCCCATACTAGTCACTACCACTTACTTGAGTCTTGATGGCATCGTTCTTAGCATCGCAGGGGTGAACTGGAATGGGAAATCGTAGGACCGTGCCAGGAGTTAAAGGTCCGTAAAAGCAACTCTATTGGTAGCCGGTTGAGGCCTTCTCTGGCACTAACCAATGAAGAGCAGCTGCCCTTGCTTTTACAGACCTTTAACTCCTGGCGCTGAAGCCAATGGTCTCCCCAGGCCAGGTTTCAGCATCAGGGGTTAAAGGTCTGTGAAAGCGACACTATTGGTCACCCCCAAGGAGCTCCTCTGGCATCAACCAATGAAGAGCATCTCTTGAGTACAGCGATACCACCGACGCAGTGGCCCATAAGATACCACAGTGAAAACAGGGGGGGCACTAATAAGTTCCACCACTAAATGATGCCACTGAAAAACTAAATATATATATAAATAAGATGATAATGCCAAAGTATTTCAGTATGCAATGATACCTTTTTGTTTAATTAACATACTGTCATATGAGAGCTGACTGACAGGTTATTTAGCCAGATTGCCCTTACGAAAACATTACTGCAGTTTTTCTGAAGTAATACTGCAGTTTTTTGGACATGAAAAACCTGCAATACTGCACATTTACTGCGGTTTTACTGCAAGTGTACTTCACTGTACTGCAGTTGTATTGCAGTTATTTTTATACGGAAGTAAAAATGCAATAAAGCTACAGTACATTGAAGTACAACTGTAGGTTTGCAATATAAAAAACAAAGTGCAGTAAATGTGCAGTAAAAGTAGATTTAATTTGATCAAATAGTTGCATCAGCATGGACAGCGGTTGGTTTTTGAAAATAAGATAATAGTAGTTTGAAAAAGCATTTGTGCCAGGCGATTTTGCTGGTTTTAGTGTCCTAGTTGTGATTTTTTTTCGTTTTGCGTAAATGAAAGTACAGATCATCAATATCACCTATAGTCGGGTTGGGTAGTTTTTATCCTCCTTGAGATTATATAATGAATGGTAAAACGTTGCCATTTCATTGACCTATGTACGGTTGTATACTTTGTGCCCTGCTTTTGTGATAAGGGATTTTCGCTTGGACTTGGACTATTTTACTCAGTTTGTTAGCCAGTAGTTTGCATGTTTTGTTACTTTTAGTATAGTACTTTTTTCCTAAGATTGTCTGTAATTTTGCTGCCTTTTCTTTCTTTTTTAAGTAAAAGCATCTGTCCATAGCAGATGTTGGATGCTGAATGTACTTGCAGGTTATTTCTTGTAGTTTTTTGGTTAATAAATTTAGGTGTTTTTTTGTTTTGTTTTTTACAGAGAATATCACTAAAATGACTTTGATGATATTCTCTGTCTCTTCTACATGTTTCTATTAGGAGTGGAGGAGTTGTCACAGAGTATATTGTAAGGACAGTTCATTGTTTCTCTTCATTTTTTTGTTTTTGTTTTTTGCTGTTTTTTTTAACTGATAATAATCAGTTTCACTGGTAACCCCCAGCGGTATGTGGTATCATGAGCTCTTATGGATGCAGAAATGCCACTGAATGCCTTACATCCTTATAGAGTATAACTAGATAGGTCAGGAAAGAACTGTAAATTGTTAAACTGGGCAAGTATGCTTAGATTTTTTTCTTTGTACTTGCCACCACATCCACAGTAATGGACGTACTCATGGGCTTGTTGGAGAGATCAGGGTCTGTTGGGTCCCGTCACTAAACTGCTACTTGTCAGTTCACAAAACTCACACAAATTGGACAAAAAGTCTAACTTGTAAATTCGCTAAAGCAAACTCGCATTTGTACTCACCAAATATAACACTTACGTTGCTTCCAGAAGAGACAAGTTTAAAAAACAGGAGTTGTGTGTGATTTGAATGGCTCTTTCTTGCTTTTCACATGTGCAGTGTGTAAAGACATACCGGCAGCAGGAAGCGTGAGGTAACACTCAAGATGTCACACACATTACCTAGCACTTCCTGCTGCTGGACCCTGCTGTACACTCTGGGCTTGCAGCAAGGGTTAACAATAGGCACAAAAGAATATGCAGAGGGGTGACTGCGACATGGAGAGATAGGCATAGGGTAGATTTGGAGCTTTGGGATACACACTAGGGGGGCAAATATATATGGTCGATGGGTAGAGAGGGGGCAGATGTGTATGGACAGTGAGGGAAGGCTGAGGTTTACATACACTGGTGGTGGAGGGATGTAGCGGGGTATGTCCACTGAGGGTGAGAGTGGCTGGGGAATACCAATGGCTTTGGCGTCATTACTAAAATTACAGGGTGAGTCTCTATATAATCTATGACATAAATCTATGACATAAAGTTAGTATTGCACGTGTAAGGAAACCACTGTTTTGTATGACTCATGATTACTCTAATGTGGTAAAATATGCAAAACACCTTTATCAATGTTTCTCACTGATAGTAAAGAACTATGATACATAATATAAGAACTGGACCACGGAGCCATGGTAGTTCACCTTAAGACAAAATGGCCTCACCTTAAGGCACATTCTCTCACCTGATTAGAAGATTGAGCATAACCTGGTGCAAACTTTCACCAAAAAGGTGGCGTCCTAAGGGGAATTTCTGCCAAAATGGTGTCACTTTCGGCGTCCCCAGCCTTGAGTACCATGCAGCTGCTTTTGGCAGCGCAAATTATAGAATAGGCCAAATCCTCAGCCTTGAGTACCTCACCGCATTGCTCTGTTGCAGAATACACCACATCCCTGGCCTTAAGGGAGTTGCATGACTTGTGCATTGAGTTACAGCCGGCGGGAGGGGGGGCATTTCCTGCTGCCCAATGGCATGTCCTCATTGGTGTGGATAAGACTTGGGTGCCGGCCAACTCTTCGTGTTCGTTTTCGTCTTCATGGGGAAAATTCGCCCGTTCCTGTCTTCGGTTCGGGCGAATATTCATGTACATTTTTTGTGTTCGTTTTTTCTTAGTTTTTTGCCATTTTTTGTAGAAGGGGTTATTACGGGCATTGGCGCCCGGATTTTAAAGGTCCATACAAGCAACTCTACTGGTCACCAGCAGGGGCCTCCTCTGCCATCAACCAATGAAGTGCACCTGCAGGTTCGCCGTCAGGAGTTTAAGGGCCATAAGAAGGACTTTATTGACCGCCGGCAGGGGCAGGCAACCAAAAAAGTCGCTTGTACGGACCTTTAACTCCTGACGCGGAACTTGGCCTGGGGCCCGCTCCAAGAGTTAAAGGTCTGTACGAGCGACTCTATTGGTCGCCGGAAGGGAGCTCCTCTGGCATTAACCAATGAAGTGCAGTTGCAGATGGGGAAGGGACCAGGGAGATTAGTAAACAAAGATTCTTCATGTTGTTCTTCATGTTGTGTGTTCGTTTGTTAGGTATTTGGGCTGAACAAACACCCTTCGTGTTCATTTTCATGTTCACCCCAATACGAATGCACAAGTCTAGTGTAGATGCTGGTTTTACTAAAGAAGGGGTTTCTTGGCAGTCCTGATGCACTCCTGAGGAGCCTTGAACCTACGTCTTGAGTGTTGCCAGCTGTGGTGTCTCTGTATATTCACCATTTCCCTTGTATTACTTGCTAACCCTAATTGACCTCATTTGTCCTCCCCAGTTTTGACCTTGGGATAATCCAGGTAGCAAGCCAGTCTATATCCTGTCCTATGATCCTTGTTAACCTGTGCACCAGTGACGCCTGCCTTGACCCTCTGGACTATGGATGGATTTTTGCTTTGTGGACTGCCGACCTCTGGGCACCTCCTGCCTTATGCTCCCAGCCCAACCCTGACAGGTATGTTTCTAAAAAATTTTTTACATACTTTATAACAATGACTATAAAATCCAGATGCCTCAAATTCACAAAAAGGGCAGAAGAGTCAAGTGGATGCTAGTGGGAAAAAAATCAGGCAACTGGCACATTCATTACTAAGTTTGAATCCACATGACTCGCGAATCTCCCCGTTGGGGTGGGGGTGGGGTTAAAGTGCTATATAGGGGCATGTAACCCATCTGTAAATATTAAGTAATTTAAAGTGAGAAAAAAGCATTTGTTATAGAATTAACAAATAACTAAATAAACCTATATATTTGCACAGTTTACATATCATACAGTTACACAAAGTTTAAAACAACAAATTAAGACAGTATTTTTATTAAAACATGTCAAATAAAGCATTTGTTATATTAATAGTTTGACAAAAACAATAATATATGTCTGTAGATAAAAAAAAAACACATGCAAATGCAAAGCCAGTTAGATATTTTGTCCACTTCTTTTAGTATCCAGTGTTACCTGTTCTACTTTACCTGATAATTGGAGCCACTGTCAACTGATCTTCCTTTTTGTCTGCCAGTCTGTAGATCTATTTAGTTATTTACAGAGTGTAAACAGAGATTAGAATAATAACTAATTTAATTAATAATGTTAAAAAACCAATGAATTACATATTTTGTAACCATCACCTTAAAATATAACCTTATAAATATATAAGTGTGTCACATATTTGATTTAACAGGCACCTTATTGGCTTTGAATACTAAGAAGATCACGTGTCCCACACTTTGGAGGCAGATTTTGTGCCAGCATAGAGTAGTGTCTGCGCTGAATATTATAAGAGAATATTATCTCTTCTTGTTATCACATATTTATTACCCTTTTTTGGACACTATTAGTATACACTATACACTATTAGTTACTGTTTTTCATTTTGTTTGAGGAACACATGTTATGAAGAATTAAAGGGGAAGTATGTTATTTACTTTTACCCTAATCTGATGTGCAGTCTTTTTGTCTTATTGTCTTATTTCTTTAAGGTTGTATAGAGGACAATTGTGTAGTTGTGTCTGAATTGATTGTAGCAGCACTCACATTATTCAAAGTGGGTTGATTGTCATAAAATATTTTGTGCTTCTAAGCACTTGTTATTGTTTATTGGAATAAGTGTTTATTTGTTTAAACCATAGTTCCCTAACCTTATGTAAGTTATTTTATTTATTTGAATTATTTTTAGGATTGTTTATCAGTAAGAAATGTGCTTATAAATCAACAATTTTATATATATTCCAGAAAGAGTCACGTTCTGCTCCAAAAACTGATGACATATCAAATTTTAAAAACAACTGAAGTGTGTCCCCTTTATTAAGAAGGAAGGTGGAATCCAGGGTAAATGATGACCTGGTTGGTCTATTACTAGAAGAGTTAGTGGGTGGAAGATACAGACTCCTCATTATGTCGCGTGATTTATTGTTGTTAGATGATACTTTCAATTCTATGTCTGTTTTATTTGAATCCATTGACTTCTTAGGGAGACTACAGGTTACTTGGACATGGACTATGTAAATCCCTCTGCTGTTGATCTTCACCTTGTTGTCATTTGTCTCAAGCATCCTAGGGCACTTTTCCAAACTCCATGTCCATTTATTTGATGAGTTTCCTAATTGGGTCGGGAAAAAACACAAATAAATACTTAATTCATCAAAAATAAATTGTAAGTATGCAATTAAGTAAGGCTCAGCAAATTTCCTGAACATGTAGGACACAGTGCAGGAGCTGTCACACCACTAAGGCATTTTGCCCTTCTCAACAACACAACTAAATATTCAGAGCAACTTGGCACCTGAATATTTGGCTGTATAGGCACATTAAGAAAAATATATTATATATTATTATTATATATTATAATAAGAAAAATCACATTACAGTGTACTTAAAATAAATATTTTATTTTTTATGTTAAACAGAAAGAAACCATTTAAAAAGTATAAATATGTCTAAAATCAAACCAAGAAGAAATGTATAGCATATATATATATATATATATATATAATAATCTCCCTAATCTAATGTAAAGTCTGAAATTTACTTATTGTGCTTCAAAAAGGAATGAAGCAATTTTGTTCCAATAACGTCCCCTTCAGGACCGGGTTTTTTTTGTTTTGTTTTATCATGTTTGCACTAAATGACCAGAGCAGTTTTTGTGTTTTTGCCATGTCTTTATTCAACTGTGATTGCCCGCTAACTCATTCTTGAGAGAGGCTCATTGAGAGCCAAAACGTTGGACTTTTACTAAGCCAATAAACTTTCTAAAAAGAAGACCCGCTGAGTGCATCAACTTTATTTGCATGATAATAAAATGTGGTCACCCTACTTTGTAGACGTTGCATAGTCTCCAGCCTGGAACATTCTACCAATGACTGGCTTGGATAAATTCCTATTTCAATTTAAATCTTCAAACAGTCAAAAATTAAAACAGGAAGCTGATAATTAATACAATTCCAGTAAAAACATTATTTATCTGAAATGCTTTTTTTATTTCCTGTGTTTCCTGAATGTAATCTATAATAAATTGTTAACATCAGGGAACACACATTCTAGAATGACAATTAAACGTGCATGTATATAGTAAAAAAAAAATGTGTCATTTCTAATTATGAGAACATTTCATAAAGAAGCGGACACTGCAAACCACTACTTTTTTTTTAAATCCCACATTTACAGTAAATGCACACATGCAATGGCTTACTCTTGTAATAAATATAAGTCAATTATTAATCTCCAAGGACCACAGCTGGCTCCCAACACAATGGGATTCCTCTTGGGTAAACCAGTTTCTGGGGGAACCTTTTTTTAAAAAAATCAGTCCTGCTCTATGGGGCTTCATGTGCCTATCATTTGCCAGTGGCTACCTGCCCAGGCCCAGTGCTGCACTACTTCTGCTGCTGCTCCTCTTTTACGGTCCTTACATTGGAGATTTTTTAAAAAAATTTGGGGATTTCAGTAATGCTCCTAGGGGCTGCATGTGCCTATCATCTGCCCAGGCCCACTCCCCCACTGCTACTGCTGTTGCTCCTCTCTCCCCTTCCTTACTCTGGGGGGGATTCTGTTTTTTCTAATACGTGGAGAAGGATCAGTCTTGTGGCTGGATGTGTCTCTGCTAGTGCCTGCCCCGTGCCCTGCTCTGCCAATTGTGGTATGAGTGAACTTCCCACCAATGAGAGCAAATTAGAGGAGGGGCTACTATGGCCTCCTTCCTTTAAATATCTGGCAACTAAGTAGTATACTTTTGATACCCCCGATAAAGCCAGAAGCCACGTTGGTGAAATGAACATTGGGTGCTTTTTTCGTTTATTTTTATTAGTAGCTTTTCACTTTTTCTCTTCTTAGTGGTTTTGTTTGCTTTTTTATGGTAATTTGGCTAGGGGTGGTGATCTAGAGGCAGTTTAGCGAAAAACTAAAAGGGGATCTTTAGAATGCAACATTGTTGTTTAGAGTACAGACAGAGTATGAATGTAACTCCTGTGATTTAACATTGCTTTTAACCATCTTGATGCTGGTCTGCCTGCTACTATTCCTATATCTTAGTACTGGAGACTACCAGGGGATACCGAGTGTGTATCTCTTCCTTAACCTTGAGATGGTTGCTGCTGTAGGTGAAAGGTGAGTCCAGAAGGTATCAGGGACCTCCCCATTTTGGTTGCTGCTGTAGGTGAAAGGTGAGTCCAGAAGGTATCAGGGACCTCCCCATTTTGTAACGGCCCCTGAATGTGATTCCAGAATCAAAAAAGGCCCCCGTATTTCATCTGAATTGATTTTGCTTGCCGTGCACAAGTCTAGCACACAATTTCTCAGGAGAAAGATGCAACCTTCACTTTAAGATCACTGGTTTACCAAGGATTTTGTCCCAGCGGCCATAGGCAGCTTCAGGGACTTTACTTAAGTGACCTAAGGTAGATAAACCTTTGCACTTTTAATCTTTGTGTAACATACCCCACCTACTTCTAGATTGCAGGCACATTAAAGTAGGGCTTTCTTAACCTTTTGTTTTTATGAGTCCAAATTGTGAAGTGCACTACTTTTTTTTGCCCTATTAACCTATTACATGGCACTGTGGAATATGATGTCCCTATATAAATCACTAAATATTAATAATAATGTGTTAAAACTGGAAATTACTTTTTACATTTATCATAATAATTGTAATTACACTGTATAAATATAAAGCAAAGCTTAGGGAGGCAAAGCCCATTATTAGATCTGCCAAAAGAAATGATGAGGAGGAAATTGCCGTGTTAACAAATTCTTTGTAATGTTTCTGTAATTGCCATCTGACAATTGAAGAATTATAATTTAGCATATGCAACATAACAAAATGGAAAAAAAAAATACTTACCAAGCTGTGCGTGGGCATAACACACATCTTTATCCTGCAATAAAAAAGCAAAATCTAAGCAAAAATGTAACTTACAGTTTATCATTTCACAAGGCTAGCTAACTGCAGAACAGCTGCTTATAAAAATTATTACATTATAAAAATAATCTAAGAATTTGGTTGATCCTGCAAATCATGTGTTTATCATGCTTACCATGTGTGTGTCTGATGTTAATGGGCAGGGCTAGCCAGGTTTTGTTGGAGGGAAACTGAGTGGGTCGTGCTGCATCTATGGCCTGAAGTTTCCCTGTGGTGAAGCCGAGAGAAGCAGTGCTTCACCCGGAGACTCCAAGCAAAACCCGGAGAGTTCCCAGGTATGATCATACGCTTTAGATGATCCTCTATTTTCCCTGATTGACACACTAAAATTGATTTAAATCTGTGCCCTTGCAGTACAGACCTCAATCTCAGATTCTACATGGTCTTTTCAGTATGTAGTAAAGCTGTGCGCCAGAATATGAAATGCTCAGTAGGTGGCCTTGGTATAAACTACATCCCTTCCCCAGCAAATCACCCTGGTAAGGACACCTGAGATGTTGGGCCTAAATGTGTATATGACCAAAAGTATTAGGACACTCCGAACTTTTATTTCAGTTACACCCATTGCTAAAAGGTCTATAAAAGCAAGCACATAGGCAGCCAACTCTATAGACAAACATGGGCAGTAAAATGGGTTGTACTTAAGAGCTCAGTGATTTTAAACATGACAGGTCATAGGATGCCACACCTGCCACAAGTCAGTTTGTAAAATGTGTGCCCTGCTGGATCTGCCCTGGTCTAATGTAAGTGCAATTATTGTGAAGTGGAAACAGCTCAGCCATGAAACGGTAGAATAATCACACTCATAGAGCTGAGCTGTCTAGTGCTGAAGCGTGTGAAATGTTAAGATTGCCTCTGAGCACTCTGATCACTCACTACAGAGCTCCAAACTGCCTCATGAGCAGAAGCACTGTGCATCAGGAGCTTCACAAAATGGGTTTCCATGGCCGAGCTGCTGCACACAAGCCTTAGGTCACTATGTGCCATGCCAAGTGTCAACTGCAGTGGTGTAAAGCACTCAGGAGCAATTTGGAGGAACTCCATTGTTCTGCCCAGAACCCCACTGGATTCATTTAGGATGAATTGGAACATCAATTGTGAGCCAAACTCTCTCATCCAACATCAATGCCTGGCCTCACAAATGCTCTTTTGGCTGAAAAGGTATACATTTCCAGACATACTTGCAAAAGTCTTCCCAAAAGTATGGAGGCTGTTATAGCCTTAAACAGGAGCCCAACTCCAAATGAATGCCCATGGTTTTAGAAGGGATGTCCAACTCATATAGGTGTGATGGTCAGGTTTCCAGATACTTTTGGTCATAAAGTGTATATGTATATATGGAGTACTGCAGTTTGAGGTGATACATTTTTATTGAACTAATATTATGCTTTTTAGGACAGGGGAATAAAACCATTTTTATTAAGTCCAAAGAAAAAAACAGCCAAATCTAACATTTATAGATCAGCAAAATGACCCAGATAGGATACAGATCACAGTAGTCAAAGTTGACCATAAATAGGTCATCATGAGAAGAATGTGGACGGTAAAGAAAAGAATGAGAGATCCATTGGTTAAAGAAGAGAATTGTATGTCCTTGTGTATCATTTTTTTGCATTGTTTTAATTGGGGAGAGTGCTATAGTTGGGGGCTGTGACATTGCAAGCCCTAAAGGTTGCATACCACCAGGGATCAGGGCTGTATCCTAGCATGCTAGCCAACTGATCACATAACAGCATGTTGTCTCTTTAACTACTTGTGTTAACAGTGTTAGTTACCATGGTAGTGAGACAGTTTGCCTGCTATGTAACTCTTATGTAACTGGAACTGGTAAAAATATGACTTCTTAGTTTCTTCTAACCCATTTAACACTCTGTTTAAGTACATTGTATTATATACACAAGGTGTGATCCATTGTTCTGTCCCATTTCTATTTCTATTTTAGTTCGAACGGCATTCATTTCTTATTGCAAAGTTGTTTGCAGTTGGGTGGTTGTCTAAGACGTAAGATCCTTTTTTGACAGACCTTATTTTTCCCAATAGGATTCCAGTTGCATTACCAAAAAGTGATATAATATAACCTTATAATCTTGTGTGCATTTTTTTTTTAACTATGTCTCAACGCTCTCATTTGCCCTTGACATTCTTCTCACACTGACCTGATTTATCACCTTTATTTATTTACACTTTTGATTATCATGATCTGTACCATATCAGTCTTATTTTCCTGAAATCTCCACACATTGTTTACTTGGATTAATTTTCCTGCTCAGCATAACCCTGGAGTTGATAAAAGGAGGTTAATACTCCCAAAACCTTGCCCTAAATGTTACTCCAGTAAAACAAGACATTAGTACAATACGGTAAATTTATTTTACCAACATAATATATATATATATATACTTATATATAATAAGCGCTTAAATTGGCATGACAGAATCATACTTTTAGATTTGAAAATTGCTTTTCTGATCGCTGCACTACTTCTTGATTTTTGTTATCACAGAGATTTCCTTTAGATTTTCCAGTTCATACTAGTACTAGTCATAAACTTTTTATTTATAGCATTCCCGCAGATTACTAAATTGTAAACATTATGACACTAAAAGAAAACGCTTGTCTTTTGTCTTAAGTATTGTACTAAAAATGCAAACTGTATTCTTATATATATTGCATCTCCAGAATGAATGGGAAACTGCATATTTTCACAGATGTATGCGTAAAAATATTTGTGATTCTACTCACCTTACAGCAAGCAATCCAAGCCATAGCAAAAGATGCCAACGCTATAAAAAGAGAAACAATGCAGATGGCCTTCAACACTGTTTGATTTCTTGCAGCATCATGTGTAGCCATGTCTGTGCTTTCTACTGTCTCACACGTATTAGCTAATAGGAAAATGATTTTGGGAAGATGCCTTTGGTCCTTATGAATAAATCAAAAATATCTTGAGGTTTTTTTTGTTTCTAAAGGGGCGGGAATTCCAGTTTCTCAACCTTATCCACTTTTACGAGGGAAAAAAGTTACTATAACTTGGCTTGGAATGATGGTGACATCACAGAGATTTCCAAAGCTGTGTATAATATATTTAACACAGTTTTTACTTTGTTGTTGCGCTTAAAGTTCATATGTCACCTTTTAGTATGAGTAAAATAATTTAATAAAATATGGTAATTTAACAGAGTATGGTAACTGCAGGAAGGTTTAATATACATATAAGTTTAACATATATTTAATAGGTATATTAGGCCAGAGGACAGTCTAGGATGTCATTAATGGGGGAAATCAGCTAAAAAGAAGAATTCATATGTAACCCTATGGATGTTGGCTGCCATATAGGTCAAAAAGGAGATCAGTACTATAATGTGGTCTATATACTAAAAGTATAGCCATCACTATTAACAGTTGGGTTCATGAATATGACTCAACTTAAGTAATGAACAGTTCCAGTCTAAAAGAACATGTGTGTAAGTTGATGTTGATGTTCCACATGACCCCTTATTAATACAGTGGCCTCCACCCTTCACATGTTCCTGGGCAGGAGCTCATAGTTTCTCATGAGAAAGCAAAAAGCCTACCTGTACCCTCTCACCCCCCCATACCCTATATCGAGAAATAGTTTTATTTGATATATTTTACACTAGCGAAGTAAATATATATATATATAATGTAAAGGTGAAGCCGTATTAGTCCAGTAGACACGATGACAAAAAATAGAGTACTGCAGAGTATGCGGTGATACCTTTTTTATTGGACTAACATAATATTAAAAAGACAAGCTTGAAAGCTCGAAAGCTTGTCTTTTTAATATTATGTTAGTCCAATAAAAAAGGTTCAAGTGTTCTACTACAACACAAAACCCTTTAAAATAAGGGAGTGGCCTTTAAAATAATTTTACTTAACAGTTTCATTTAAAAAAATACCTTATACCATAATACAACATGTGATATCTATAAGTTAAGAAACATGCCCTTAAGATACAGACTACACACCTTCTCCAATCATCGTGATGTCAGCTCCAGATGTAAAACTAACAACAACAAAACAGTGGAGCAGCCAATCGGGGACTTTAGTTTAGAATCACGCCTTTTAGCATTGAAAAAAGCACCTGTTCTCTGCTTAATGCAAGGAGCTACCTGTAATGAGGTCAGTTAGCATCACATGTCTTTCAACAGGTCTGAACCAATCACTTGTATGACTCATATATTTTGTAGTTGTAGTTTAATTTTGTATGAGTTTTGTATCAATGCAAGAACAGATCATATCATTGTGTATAGAGGTTGTGTATATAATGCAGAACAAAAGCCGTTACATAAAAATAACAGTATAACAAAATGCCATTAATAGACTACAGTGCAACTTCTTATTTTGTACCAGTAGATATTGTGTGTGACTTTAGATTATCCCACCAATTCTAACAGTGCTACGGAATCTGATGGAGCTATATAAATAAATGTAAGGTAATGTAGTGCAATGTAACACCAAAACAAACATACCCAGACTAGGGTGACCACATGTCCCAGATTGCCTGGAACAGTCCCGGAATGGGACTTTATGTCCAGGGTCCCGGGCAGCCTCAGTCTGGGACAATGCATTGAATTGAAGTGTCCTTTTCTTCGATGCGGAGGAGAGGGGCGCCGAATGGTCGCTCATTAAGTTTTCAGCAACCGCTCGGTGCCCCTCAGTCTCCTCCACGTGGCCTCTAGCTCGGTTACGGTGCCGGCATGTCATGCTCAGCGACGAAATATGATGCGCACCGCGGCAGAGCAGGGACTCGCGCTCTCACAGTCTGAAAGGGGGGAGAGGGGGTAGATATTGAGAAGGGAGGGAGATAGGGGTAGATTATGAGAAGGGAGGGAGAAGGGGGTTGAGAATGGGGGGAGAGGGGGTAGTAAGAATATTGAAATAAAGAGTGAGAGAATAAATGAATTAGCGTATGGATGAATTGTCTGAATGAGAGAGTATGAATTAATGTCTGGATGAATTGTCTGAAAGTGTGAATTAGTGAGCGGCTGTAAAAGTATCTGTGTGTATTATAGATTTATAATTGATTTGTGGAAAGGAAAAGATGGCACAAGCTTATGGCACAAAGATGGCATAGTACGGACTGTTTGGTGACAAAGTTGACTCATCCTGGGCTGTTTGGGGACAAAGATGGCAAGTCTTATGTGTGTTATCTGGGTGCTGGTCAGGTTCTATGTGGGCAATGTGGATGCAAGGGCTGGCTTTGGGATCTATGTCTGTAATTTAGGGGGTTTTATCTATACCTTTATTGCTGAAGTCTGCAGTGTTGTTTCCATGTGTTTTTTGATCTATGCCATCAGTGCTGAGTTTACATGTGATTTTTCAGTTGCTCTATACCTGCAATGCTATGTTTCCATACATTATTATTCTATACCTGCAAATACAGGGTTTGTATGTCTGATTTTATGCCTACATTGCTGAGTTCACATGCAAATTTCAATTGATCTAAACATGCAAAGCTGAGTTTGTGTGTCAATGTGTTGATCTATCCCTGCTATGTGATGTTTCCATAAATTTTTTATCTTATTCAGTTGATCAATACATGTAAGTGCTGTTTTATGTGTTGTTTATTTGATCTATACCTATTTTGTTGTGCAGGAGAGGAGGGAGTGATTGCATGCTAGGAAACGTGGCACAAGGAAATGCGTAGGGTCCAATTTTTTTCAATATAAAATGTATTGGCAGCAGGGTCTAATTTATATATATATATATATATAATATATATATATATATTAATATAATAATATATATATATATATAGATAGATAGCAGGGGCTAATATTTATATATATTGGCAGCAGGGGCTAATATTAAAGAAATTGCCAGTTCGGCTGTTATGTTTGCTTCATCGTGTGTCCCTGAATGGCAGAAATAAAATGTGCTCACCCTAACCCAGACGCACACACAAACCCAGACATACACATAACCAATAACACATGCTAACATATCCAGTCAGAGGCACACAAATGACCCCAGACACATACACATATTAACTATCACGGTTCCACCCTGCATTCCAGGTCTCTGTAGTACCGTATTTGCTCCATTATAAGACGACCCTGATTATAAGACAACCCCCCAAAATCTGAATATTAATTTAGGAAAAAAAGAAAAAGGCTGAATATAAGATGACCCTATAGGAAAAGTTTTACCAGTACATGTTTATAGGAACAGTTTTACCAGTAAATGTTAATTCATGTAAACTATGTAAACTATTTTTTTTAATAAAAGCTATGATTGAGAAAAATATTTTGTTTTTCTTTTCCTTTTATTTTCCAACCTGCCCCCTAGTTATGCACATCTGCCCCCAGGCCTAAAACCCCCTATATGCCACTGTGCCCCATGATATGCCTTTTAACCCTACTTATGCCACTGTGCCCCATGATATGCCTTTTGACTCCCTATGTGCCACTCTGCCTCCAGAAATGCCTTATACACCTATATGCCACTCTGGCATTTAGGGGGTTAAAAGGCATATTATGGGACACAGTGGCATATAGTGAGGTATAAGGCATTTCTGGAGGCAGAGTGGCATTAAGGAGGTTAAAAGGCATTTCATAGAGCACTCTGCCTACAGAAATGCCTTATGCCCCCCATTTAACATCCCCCCCAAAAAACAACAACTTACCGGTGCTTCTTACTCCGGTGTGTTGTCCCGGCAGCATGTAGACGTCTACGCAACTCACGTAGGCAACTTCCGCTGCAGCCGGAACGAGGTGCGGTTAGCAGCATGGGTTGTCTGCGTCCATCGCACAATTCCCCGGTGAGGGGAACTCTGATCTCTGACAGCCGGGGAAGGTCTGCCTTGTGTTGTGACTGTTATTGCCCCCCTGATCTGTTGCTATTTGCTGTTGTGGGCTATCCTGCCAAGTACCCTGCCTAGGGGCTACCCTGGTTAAGTCGCAGTCCTGCCTTGGTTCACAGTTCTTTCTCAGTGCTTGTCTGTGCTAAACAGTCCTGTTTGCACTTACCAGCCCTGTCAGTACTCTCTAGTCCATAACAATAGTCTTTTAATGGGCTGCAATTATCCATTGTTTCCCATCGGAACCATACATCCAAGAATTGGTCCAGGGAACAGGTGCCGAAGATGGTGTACATCCGCAAAGCTTCCTCAACTCCAAAAATAAATATAAATTGCTTTAATGTGTGATATACATGCATATAGGTGGAGAGAAAAGCATAAAGGCTTCAGGAAGGGCCAATCTCATTTTAGTGTTTGGTACTTCTACATTCATAAACATAGTATTCATAGCTACATTTGACATAATTACACATATAAAAGCATATTGAGCAGTAATACGTGCCTGTTCCTGTCTACTCCCTAGTCAAGGCAAAGTTTTTTGTCTACAGGTAAGCAACTCATATTGCACAGAAGTGTGAGCTGTTTCTTAAGAAAAGTGAGAAGCATAATTAGATTATAAAACAAAATATAAATGCATTGTAAAGATGTCATTAAGATGTCATTGTAAAGATGTCATTAAGTAATAATCAATAAATGCAAAGATTGCGTTGACATTGGTAGAGAACACTGAAATAACTCTAGAGGGCCTGGTGTGACCCCTGTGCCCCCTTCTTTCTGTCTCCTTGTACTGAGTCAAAATTGTTTAGAACCAGCACGGAGAGACAAGAACGTATTGGAATCACGTTACATCATGTGACGCAGGGGTGAAACAGAAACTGCTTGCACAGAGCAGCCAGAGAGAAAGCTGCAGGAGTGGTGAGTGGTAAGCAGGGGCAGGAGGGAGGTGGATTGTATGTATATGTGTTTGTATATATGTATGTGTGTGTTAGTGAGTATGAGTAAGTGTGTGTTTACATAAGTCGGCCAGAGTGTTGGAATGGGGGGGGGGGCAAGGAGGGCACAGACAAGTTGTTTGGGGACAATAATGGTACATACCAGCTGTTGAAGCTGGGGGGGAGCAGGGCAATTTTTGCACCAGGGCCTTGTGGTTTCTAGTTATACCCCTGGCACAGTACATGTGGCTGTGTGGACTACATGCCAAGCCACTCTCAATACAGAGAGAAGGATAAGAAGTAGCATGATGCAGAATTTACATGTATAAGGCTAATATAGATTATAAGCCCTAAGTTACTGATCACATGGTCTGTTGGGTATCTGCACAAGTAAACATAAACCTGAGCATAGACTTTTACGCAGATGAGTACAAATGAAAACCACACTCATATGCGCGTTAATGCATTTGGTCCCTTTTTAAATGGTGTCCTTGTTCCAAATTGCCAGTTGCCATGCCATGAGATGTGTTCAACAAAACTGCCCGTCAGCTCCACCACTGGCTCAAACTGTAATGTAGTCAACATGTCATTTGTTATATTTGTTTGTTTACATACAGAATGGTAGTTGGCAGTTGGTCTCTGAAGCGTATAACACTTTCAGTTAGGATTAATAAAATAAAACAATACAAGTTGAATTGCTTACCATAGAGGATGCATATCCCTTAGTCCACCCACATGCTGTTTGAGTCATTTGTGTTCAGACATCCTGCTGACTAACTAATTGACGTAAGGTCAATAGGGATTCTAATTCCTAAATTGGAAAGATATTTCAATTCCGCTCTCTCCCCTAATAAATGAGTGCCTTCATGATTTTTGTTTTAAAAATATTCCCTTGGACAGACCCTAAAATGTTACACATGGAATTACTTACGGTAAGCTAGATTTATACAGCATTTGGTATGCATTTCCACATTTTTATACAGCAGCATGTTTACCAGATTCACAACATCTCTCACCCCTAGCATTCTCCTGAATATCAAACAATCTATAAATGTGAGATATATTAACTAAAATAGAATGACCAAAGAGAAAATAAAGTTTTAACTTTAGGAGGTGGTAAAGCTTTCCATATTACATTCGCTTTGTTTTCACATACACAGGAGTATCAGTTCTGGAGGTGCCAAGCTGCGGTCAGAGACTTTATACATATAATAGTCTTGTTCATGGTTGAAAAAATTCTCAGTTGCAGACACTGAACCTCAGAAATAAACAGAGAAATAGTGTTGTTCGCTATACAGATGCTCTATAAAGCAACATGCATGTAAACATAAGCGCCAATACAACATATAATTGTGTTGATAAAATCAGTCAACTAACTTTGGTATCCAAGTAGCACCGTCTGGCCACACACACGATTTGAAAAGCTACCCAAATATACATAAGCTATGTGTGGCCCTATAAGGAGCGATGCCCCACTCAGTTGTATAGGGCCACACAAATTAATTATTAATGTTTGAGTGAGTGACATCCAATAGACTGTGGTAATACCATCAATGAGATGAGTTCTTCAGGGACTACTCCCTTTAAAAGTTATTGCTTAAATACACCACTAAGCTATTTTAATAACTTGGGGTTAAGCAAAGATATAAATCATGACATAATGGTAGAATCTTATATGTCATCACAGTAGGTTGAATGGGAAGGAGTCCCCCGCATGCATTCCTTTCATTACAAGGCACGAAAGTTATACTATAATAAAGTTTCCATTTAGTAAAAGTCGAGAAATTCTTTAATAGATATCAACACAAAAACAGTATTAGGAAATGAATTCCTGTAGCTGAAAATAAAAGTGGCATTGCCGCCGCTTCCTACTCAGTTCCTCCTCTGGGTTGGTGAAAACTGAAAGAATGCAGTAAATGTAAATATAAATAGTTTCTGTCAGGCTTTCTAAACTACAGACAGATTCTATGTTATAAAAACAAAACCAATTACACCCACAAATGAGAGAAACATTACGTATACTGGTTATTTCAACATAATAGTGTTTCTGCTTTTGCTTTTCTGTCCCCAAAATGTCCAGAAAAAAAAAAAACTTAGGCTAGGTTTCCACTTGGGTTTTTTTTGCTAAAAACGCC
>VKOC01046641.1:0-18407 GCA_009364415.1 Spea multiplicata | reverse complement strand
AAAAACGCCAAGGCATAAAACCCACATGGCTTTTTCAGGCTAGGTTTCCACTTGGTTTTTTTCTGCTAAAAACGCCCATAAAAACGCCAATAGCGCCACCTGGCGTTTTTTTAGTGAAAAAACGCTGCAGCCAGATGTTAGCTGTTCTTCAATAGGAAATCGCAAAATGCCATTTCCACTTGGCGTTTTTCTGTTTGGCGTTTTTTCAGTCCTCTTTGGCGTTTTTCTGCTTTTTTGGGCTCTGTGGCAGTTTTTCAAAATCGCAGCATGTTGACACTCTGGCGTTTTTTGCAAGGAAATCTTGGCGTTTTTCTCCAATAGAAGTCTATGGGAGAGAAAAAACGCCATGAAAAAGCCATGTGGGTTTTATGCCTTGGCGTTTTTTATGGCGTTTTTCCCACAGTTACAATGCAGATGATGGACCCAGTATCTGTGTGTCCTACGAGAAATAGGCTGGAACCAAACAGTTTCACACAAAACAAAGTTCATATTGAATTTTACACCATTTGGAACAAACATGCCATTACAAACAAACATACGCGACGCATCAACTGGATCCTGCGCCAAAAGCAACAGCAAACAATTTGCACCATCATTTGGGGCCAATCTTCTTAGAGGAGCAGACATTCGGAATAAAGCATACCTTAAAAAACCACAGAAAAGAGAAAAAAGGGTCCGCCGGGGCGTTTAAGTAGAACTCTACCAAGTAAATGACATCAGGAGAGGGCAGATACTTGCTATTTACCCTAATCCCTTTTAGCTGGGTGAAACATCTAACTTGTAAAGGCTGGAAAAACTGCCTAAGGTCAAAAAAAGCAATTTCCACAGAAAGGCTAAAACGCCAGAAAAAACTCCATAAGGCTAGGTTTCCACTTGGTTTTTTTTTGCTAAAAACGCCCATAAAAACGCCAATAGCGCCACCTGGCGTTTTTTTAGTGAAAAAACGCTGCAGCCAGATGTTAGCTGTTCTTCAATAGGAAATCGCAAAATGCCATTTCCACTTGGCGTTTTTCTGTTTGGCGTTTTTTCAGTCCTCTTTGGCGTTTTTCTGCTTTTTTGGGCTTTGTGGCAGTTTTTCAAAATCGCAGCATGTTGACACTCTGGCGTTTTTTGCAAGGAAATCTTGGCGTTTTTCTCCAATAGAAGTTTCTGTTGAAATGTTTGCCCATTTATCCAGTAGAGCATTTGTGAAGTCAGGCACTGATGTTTTATGAGAAGGCCTGGCTCGCAAGCTCTGTTCCAGTTCATCCCAAAGATGTTCAATGGGGTTGAGGTCAGGGCTCTATGAAGTCCAGTCAAGTTCTTCTACATCAAACTCATCCAACCACGTCTTTATGGATCTTGCTTTGTGCACTGGGGCACAGTCATGCCAGAATAGAAAAGGGCCTTCCCCAAACGGTTCCCACAAAGATGGAAGCATAGCATTGTCCAAAGTGTCTTGGTATGATGCTAAAACAATTAATAAAATGCACATACCTACAGAGTAATAAAAAGTTAACAGTACATTTATAGATTCAGATTGTGTTATTTCTAAGTTTAATAGCAAACATTTCTCAACTGTAGATTCAAACGCAGAAGATCTATTTTCATTAGCATATATGTGTAAATAGAGGAAATTGCTTCCCAAAGTTAATTGGATTTTAAACTTCCTAAAAGCTGCCAAGTTAGAAAAAGAAAGAAAATTGAAAGTTGGTTTACAAAGTCTGGTACACTAATTGTAAAACGTATGTTGATTGAACCGAACAGTGTATTAATTTTATGTTTAATTTTTGTCTATGTCATCTTTTTCAAATTCTAGCCTGGACCTTTTTCCTTACGACAGCCTAACGATGATTGCTTAGATTAAAAAAAATGTCGTGACCTAATGAAAAGTGAAAAATATCTAATTTAGATTGCAAGAAATATAGATTCTGCTCTAAATGCATAACCAGAGACAAATATCAGTAACTATTATAAGCTGTTATCTGATTCTAGCTTCCACTGACATTGGGGGCTATTCTGATTGTAACTCTTTCACATCACTATTCATTATTATTATTATTATTAATATTTATTCATGTATTAAACATCAACATATTCTTCAGTACTGTACAACCAGTAAACAGGACATAACAAATATGGATTCCACCTTGCTTATCATCAGGTGTCATGTATATCGCAGGCTCTAGAGGCCACTTGTGAGAACAAAAGCACCATGTATGCTAATACCTGTCCAGCTGCTGCTGGTTTCGGTGTTGCCATCCTCCTTAAACACCTGTTCTCCCTCTCAGTCCAGGTCTTTGTATTGCAGTGTATACAGCGCACTGCTGTTGCTCTATGCTTTGGTTATGTGCTACTACTAGCAGTTTACTGTTGGATTTTACCCATGCGGACCCGGCTCATCCTGACCTTATTATCGGCTCTCCATTTTGTTTGTGAGCTCCTGGTATTGATCTCCTTGCCTGACTACATCTTCTCTGCCTGAGGGCTTTCTGTAGTGTGGCCTGTCTGAGGGATTCCTGCTGTATGCCCTGCCTAGGGGTCTCCAGTCGAGGTTACAGAGTGGGCCCCCGCAGTCCAGCAGAGTGGGCTATCCTGCCATGTGCCCTATCCAAGGGTTTCCCGTTTATCCTCCATATTGTGCATGTTCAGAAGTCCCTATCTCTGTTCTGAGATCCCTATTTGTATTTTGAAGTCTTGAAGTCCTTATGCAGAGTTTATAGAAGTTCATGTCCCCTATCTGAGGTGCCTGTTCCCTATCGGAGTCTGAGGTACCTGTCCATATTCTGTGGTGCCTGTTCCAGCCGTGCTCCTGACTTGTGCCCTGCCAGAGGGCTTGCAGGCATGTTCCTGTCCAGAGACTTTCTTACTCATGTGTTACCTACAGCCTGTATTTTCACCTGTGCCTTGTTCTGCTATATAAACCAGGCCAGCTATGACACCAGTAAGATACTTGTGAAAAGGTGAAAACCAGTGTTCATGTCAGAGTGAAGGATGAAAAAAGTGTATAAAATAATAATAATAATACTTTCCTTCCTTTATCGGGATATAGAGCAGCAGCCCTACACAACACTCTCCAAAATGTTGAAATCCGAAAACAAAACCACCTAGGGGCTCTCGTATGAACCGATTGTGATATTCCAATAGAGAAAAAAAGACAAAAAAACAATAATAATAATAATAATAATATAATACAATAATAATAATAATTTCATAATAATTATGAAACTAAAAGGCTATTTAAAGGCCAATAATTGCACTCACAAAAATGTTCTGATGTTCAGACTTATCAAACACTCCCCTGGGTTTTTATCTCATTTGTCTCTGAAGAAAATGCAAAGAAACAGAAACAAGCACAACCATGGGATATTATCTTCATATAAGTGTTGAACGTGCAGGAGTTAATTGCAGGAGGGTAGGAAACCATACAGGGGAAACACATTGAGGAACTAGAGCAGTTCTCTTTATATTGCTTTTTTTGCACACATTTGATATAAGATAGACTGAGAACTTTTATATAATTCGGATATTTATTTTATTTATATATTTATTCTGACCATAAATTATTTCAGATATATGATTAAAGTTTTTAACATATTTATAGGGCTACGTCCCGCAATAAATGATAGTTTCCTTAACAAGGGTGAGTAATAAGAAAGACATATGAATTTATAGTGCAGTACAGGAGAAACGTTGAACATGTCAGGTTAGTGGCGTGTGCCAGGGTTAGAAGCGTGAGTTGGGGCTACAGGTAAAAATCTAGAAGCCAGGGGACTCATAGGTTTATCTTCTGGAATGCTGAAGTCTCCAGTTATGAGAGAGGGGACATTAGAGGGAAGGAAGGTGGAAAATCCATGATTAGAAGTGGTCAAGAAAGATGGTAGCAGGGCCAGGGTGACCGTATACAACTGAAAATACATAAAGATACAGGATTGGATATCTGGACGGCATAAACCTCAAAGAACGGGAGTGATGATGCAAGGGAATAGGTTGATAATTACAAACTGGGGAAAGTAGCCTGCACCACCATCAATTTTATTATTGGGTCTGGGAATACGAATGAGGTGCAAGCAATCATAAAAGGGAAACAGTGTTAGATGGGATTAACCAGATTTTAGTTAGAGCAAGCAGATCAGCTAGGGGTGAAGTGATCATGTATGGCTCCTAGTTTATTACACATGAAATGGGCATTCCAGAGAGCAGGAGGGATGGCAGGGTATGTGGACACGATTACTGGTGTTTCTGGAATGTTGAGTAGTTGGTGGAAAAGAAGGGACCACTGAGGGAGGCCTAGCTTTCAAATACAGAAGAAGAGAAAGTGGGCAAAGGTGGGAGAGGGAAAAGCAGATTGGTTAGAGTAGAGTTAGTGAACGAGTGCCTGTGATGAGTAAAAGAGTGGTACAAGCAATGAGGGAGCAACAATAATATAGTGGTGATGCTAGTGCTTGGAGAGTGAGAAAGGTTCTAGAAATGATGGAGGAGACTGAGAACATAAAAAAGAGGATGATGACCATGTTGCCTGAAGAGTGATGATGACTGGAGTGAGAGGGAAAAAGTAGTGGAGATATAAGGATATAAGTTCTTGGATAAACATACTTAACCTGAATGGTAGAAGTTGATACCAATCAGCAAAGTATTGGTTGAAAGGGTACCAGATTTTTACTTACCTTCTTGCTGAACTTCTTGATTTGTTTTAGTGTCTCTTAGAAAACTGGCACTTAGATGTAAAGTGGCACACAGATGAAAAGTGGCCTGTGCCTCCAAAGCCAGTCCAAATATAAGGGATATAAGCTATCATGAGGTGCCATTCCTAACAAATCCAGCAAGAAGGTAAATGAGACTTTAACAAAGTCCCCCTGATTTAATTGCACATTATACAGGGCCAGCCTACCTCTCCCTGTAGCAAAAGCTCATTGAGTTTGGACATTCATAGGGTATAGTGTAGTCAAGTAGCTGAAACACAAATCTCCTGACAATTTATCCATGAAATGTCCATCGGGTTGCTTTTCAAATATATTTTTAGTCAATACTCTGTTTATTGCACATTTTTGAAAAACAATACAGAGTTACATGTACAAGTATAAAAACAATTCACCAGAAAGGACAATATAGGTAGTATATATTGTAGACATGTGGTGAATCAAGCAATACATGAGTAGGTGGTACAGTAGGGAGTGTTGGTATGGTGCAAAAGAATTCAAGCCGGGGAGGCCACAAAGTTCAGGTTCACCACCTCCTTAATAACCTCAACCACAGAATACCAGAAGGGTCGTATAACGGCGCAGGACCACCAAATGTGTATTAGAGAGCCAGGCTACAAACCACATCTCCAACAAGTAAGTGGAATGTGAAGAAGAAATATATGAGGGTCCAAAGGAACCTTATACAAATGAGAAATAACCTTAAAGGTAGTTTCCTGGACTCTACTTGATATAGTGCCCTTATGCACTATTAAAAGAATCCTCTCCCACTCCTTCAAGGACCCAAGGTCTCTCTCCCACAGGCTGAGGTAGTATGGCTTGGAGACCGACCCCTGAGTCAGTTGAAGGGAATACAGTTTAGAGAGTAAATGAGGGGGTTCCACAAAGCTTTTCAAACGGGGTGAGAGGCCTAAAATCCGCAGTGAGCATATTAGACACAGAAATAAAGTGTTTCATTTGTTCAAATATATTTTTAGAGAGTTAAGTATTTTGATAAAAAAAATACATGGTGTATTGTTTGCTATATGCTTGCAGAACCCTGACATTTTAAATACACTAAAGATTAAGGTCAAGCTTTACGGCTGCAAAATCACTGATGGATTTCAAAAGCAAAATATCCATCTATGTGCTTAAACTGATGCATTTCAAGTCATTCTGAAGTTTAAAATAAGAAAATAATACTAAAATAGGAACATAGTGTTTTAGAATTGTTGCCACTGATGAAGATGAACACCAGATAATTATAAAGGATAATAGTACAGTTGTGTGAGACTGCAGAATGTAAAAAATAAAGCAGAAACATTTAACGTCTACATAAGTTGCATGATAAAGTGGGATGGAAGATTTCAATATTTCAAATAAATATATATTGGTATCAAGATTTGTTCAAACTTACAATAAAGGTTACTTTTAATCACATAACTATATAGTTTCTAATAGACTCCAGGTTTACCATATAAAAGAGCTATTTTTAAACCCAAGTATACCCACAAGTTTAAATTAAATTGACCAGAATAACAAGTATTCTGAGCATGATTAAAATAATTAAATATTAAAAAGGAGAAATGATCCAAAAAATGAACATACAATTTCTGGCTCTTTGAGGCTGAAATTATTGGCTACAGTTAAAAATAATAAAATAGACTCTACCATTATTAACTGAAGTGATACAGCAGGTATTTAATGAAGCAATATTCTAAAATATGTGTAAAACATTACGATGCTAAAATGGGGCATTCATTTTTCTATACGATTATATATATATATATGAGCTTAGCTGGGTTACCTGCTTTATCCTTTGATGTACCAGTGGTTTTTTGACACTGTAGCTTTTCCTCCATTTTTAAAACATGATTATTTTTTCATCTTTGGGGTACAAATTATACAAGGTATGTCTACTTTTCAAACCACATAAAACACAATAATTATTTGTGCTTATTTGTAAAATTAATATATATATACATATATATGCCCTGATGAAAGTCAGCAATGACTAAAACGTCAACTTGACTATGTTTGAATAAAGAAAAGTTGTTAACTTGAAGACCTGGAGTGCTGACCATGGATGGAAACTGCTGGTTACTAGCACCAGGCTTGGAATATTTGGAATGGTGTGCAATGTACTCTGTGAGTAAATATATATATATATGTTAAAATAGGAAAAAAAATGAACACATTGTTTAAAACTTTTGTAGAGTAGCTTCCACTGAACAATAACACAACTTATGTTCAACAACCTCCCCTGATTACAATAATACCCACATACACATGTGTTTATGTTTTGCTTTGCTTCCTTGTTTTGTTTTTTTAGTAGGGGAACATTTACCGTTTAAAGGGAATAAAAAAATAAGACATTAGATATGTAGACTGAGGGAACTGATTAATATTTGTATTGATTAATGAAATTCTCCCAAATGGCCAATTCAAAAATGCTGCTTATGTGAGAATTAAATCTAGAGAACTAGTAAAAAAAATCACAAAATATGATAAACGAGTTGATACTATAATTTAGACTTGCACAGGTTTCACATTATTTCGAAATTGTAGGTATTAAAGACACACAATTCATTGCATCCATAGATATATACTTGTTTAAGGCCATAAATGCATTCATCGGTCTTGAAATGATATCACATTGCTTAGAACTAAATGACAAGCTGGAAATAAATGGCATAAAGCATAATATTTTATTTCCACATCTATTACTTAGGCACTGCAGTATTTCAACAAAATACTTTGTCTTGCCTGAACCGGAATCTTATAATGAAAAATAAAAATGTTCCTGTTTCAAACATGGCTTGTCAATGTATACGATCCAACATCAGCTGCCATGGAGATTTATTAAACAGAAACTTTTGGAGAAATAGTATTTTCCCACACTTATTTTATATCAACCTATCTTCATGGTATATTATTTATAATTCCTAGTTTGCTTTCCATGTATCTATTAATTAGTAATATGAACATTTTTTCCTTCTTGCTGGATCATTTAAGTGGCTGCCATGGTAATAAAACTACCTTTTGCAACTTTGCACTATAATCACTTTTGTTACATAAAAGTTAATTTATTATTTTAAGTGGCTATTTCACTATTATGCTTTTCTGCACTATGTATCATGCTGGGGAATCTAAACATTACATTAATATACATTTGATATCTGAATATATATTTTTCAGAGTAATTTTCACCTCAGAATCTCTCAGAAGCCAAACCCCAGATGAGTGACTGGGCATGTAGTGCTTTTAGGGCCCCATTACTGAGGTTTCTATGTCCTATCCAATCACAATCAACCTTCTCTGTTTTCAGAAAATGGCTGCCATATCCTCCTACTAATCTATACCCTTATTGTGGTGCAACTACACACTGACATGGGAGGAACCGCAATACTCCATTTCGCATATGTAGTTCCACCTCCCCTTCCAACATCACATGTTTATTATTATATAAGATATGTGTGCTTGCAGTTCTGTTGTTGTTTTGTAATACTATT
This sequence comes from Spea multiplicata, assembly GCA_009364415.1. Taxonomy (NCBI): domain Eukaryota; kingdom Metazoa; phylum Chordata; class Amphibia; order Anura; family Pelobatidae; genus Spea; species Spea multiplicata. The sequence goes on along the minus strand of VKOC01046641.1, from coordinate 10,237 downwards.
TAGTACCAAATTTACTTTTGTAATTGTATTAACTGTATTCTGCTTGGCAAAGTTATCAATACTTGCTATAGGGGTTGTGTAGGCTAGAGATACCTCTAAAGTTTGATTGATCTATTCAATATGTACCCTTTTCCTGCATCCCTAGGCCTCATCGGCCTTACACGCCACTGATCATGACATCAAAGAGACGGCTGAAAAGAAACATCTGAAGAAAGCATGCTTAATTCAATAAAGTTTTTAAAGTGTCTTTCATATGTTGAAAAATAAATAGATAAAATGGGAAATGTATTTGCAGTAGCTATTTGGCAAATGGTTTACTTAAGGATACACCCTATATTTAGAGCCACTCAAAGAGAAGAGAACATGTAATTTGTGACCATTCTTTAGAATACCCCTTTTATGTGGATTGCTTTGTGTCGCAGAACTATCTTTTCAACACTTTCTTGAAGTGTTGACATTTGTAAATATGGCTGTGAGTGAGTTTGCTAAATATTTATAGCCAGTCATAAACAATAAATAATTGTGTACATATTAGACGTTATGGTGTGCCTAGGTATACTTTTCGGTCTCTTAAAGATTTGTTGCAGGTGAGATAACACCTGTTAGACATCAAGTTTTCATTTTGCCAGTTCATAGGAATGCCTGAAAACAAGGAGGGACCCCCACAAATAAAAATGGAAAAAAAGTAGATACCCCCTGAATTTTCATTTGCCTATCATTTTTTTGTTTCTTTTACTCTCCCTCTCTCAATGTCTCCCTACCAACCACTTTCATGACACTTTCCAAAGCTCCGCTTCTTCTTTTGTCTCTTCTTGTTCTTCTGTATTCTTTCTTTTGCTTGCTTTCTTGGTCTGCTTCTCGTCGATATCTTTTCTGTTAACCTGGCTACCCGGAGCATATTTTCACTTAGGATTTTTAGGAGACTGGGGCACATTTCAAGATTTTACTTTTATTTGTTTCTTTGTTTTGATTTTCTTGGCACTGCATTGTAGAGATCCCCTTGTGGATTTCTCTTGTATCGTGTGTACCCCAGTGAATTCATCTTGACATCATTGTTTCCTTATATGTTTAATTTTGTTTATTTTACGTTAATTATGTAGATTTTAATGTTATTTTCCAGATTTTCACCATCCCCACTTGTAGCTCTGCGTTATGGACTGGTGTTCTTTTAATAGAATGTAATGTAAGCATTTGTGGTCCCTGTAATACAAATAAGCATGTCAAATCCCCAAAGGGCTCCATTTTAATAGGACAACTTTAGTGTCAAAAATACACATTTACAGTATAACATATGAGAACCAATTTATTCAGGACTTGTGAAGACTGGTTTATGTTGCCGTATACATCACTGAGAACAGTAGGCCTTCAATAATAACAGTCTGCAAGGTATATCTGCAAGTAGGGTCTGCACAAGACTAAATAACACCCCCTCTCAAAATCTGATTTTCCCATTTTAAATAACATTGTGTTATTACATTATGTTGTGTTTATAAAAAAAAAACATATTTACTCTTTGCCCTGCTGATACCTGTGTGTGTGTATGTATGCATGTATGTATATATATATATATATATATACACATACATACATACATACTGGAGGAAGGCGTTTTGTTGAATTGAGACATTTTAAAGCAAAGGCCATTTTCTAATTTGTTGCTGTCAGAACAAAGTGCTGGAATTCTGGCTTGCGTAAACAGCTATTTGGCAATCCTGCTAAACATCTGCCACTGTTTCTATCTCTCCTCCTAACCACTTAAGACAAATCACACATGACCAGAACCCTGAAGTGGATAATGCACAGTGTGGTCATGGTAAAGATTTTCTCTGCATTTCTAAATTCCACAGAGAGCCATACCGACCACTGCAACTTCTTTGATAGCCAGATGGCAAAGATTTTCAACCTTAAGACCTTTTAAAGGTTGTCTGAGTTAATTAATCGAAAGCTTGGTGAGTTGGTTTGCAGTTAGGTATACACAGAAGCTGGTTCTCAGCATATAATAATAATAATAATAATAATAGAACATCTTGAACACACACTCTGTGTGAATACACATTCTGTTCAAATATAAAGCATCAACAGTTTTTTTCCCCATTATATAGATCTGGTAATAGATCTGGATAAAGACTAGGAAATTATTCAGCTGTAGCAAACATTACAACTGGAATTTTACTGTAAATTAGATTCTTCGAAATACACGCACAGCATCCAATAATTAGGGAGAAATTATGTCTGGGTCATTGAGGAATTTGTTTTATAAAATACAAAAAAAGTCACCATCCATTTACATTTTTTTAATCTTTAAATGATTTTAATGCAGTTATAAAACATCTGCTTTCTTAAACCATAATTTCAAACAGTGCCAAATTTGCTTGGGTAGCCCTGACAATGTCACCAACTGAATATGAACACCTCCCAACAGCCTCCCAACTGGTGTTTGCAGGATAGGTAGGATTTTTACTCATGTCCCTGGCAGCTGATCCACTGTCCCACTTTCACAAGCAGTGGGGAGCAATGGACATTTGGGGAGATCTTCTGATCTTCCCTGGCTGGTCCAGGGAGCTGTTACATCAATGGATGTCTGTGCTGCAGTTCCCACATGGAATAATCCGCAGCTGAGCTTTGCAAATTCATGCAATTCTGTTTGTATAATTCCTCTAGAAAATAAATCTGTAGCTAACGTTATACAATATAGTCCAATGGTCCTACTGGAAAGAACATTTACCCGTGCTGAAGGTGACATCTGCTTTCATTCCATCTAAAGGGGTGACATTGTGTCATATGTATACTTTGTACTATGAAACATTCTCCTGAGAGGATCTTTGTTACCTTTGATTATACTTCTACAAAGTAATCAAATTCCCTTCTATGTAAGCAAACATAGTTTCTTATTTTTCTATTCTCCTATTCTCAAGATAGATTTGGACTAAGAGTTTATATTGTGGCAATGTAAGTGATGCTTTTTGTGTTAGCCAACAGCGCGAGTGAGCTTTATTTCCTGCAAATTCAACCCTTTCCAGGTGACCCTAAAAAAAAGACAGCTCTGAAGGCATTTGGGTGTCTGACAGTGGGGTAGAGAGAAGGCTATGTGTCCAGAAACCCTGTATAAATGACTGTGTGGAAATCTGTTTGGATGTAACCGAGCATCTGGTTAAATAGATTTGATTTTTATTTGGTTTATTTGTTGGTGTCAGGATTCCACCCTGTCAGCCAGGACTCTGTATTCATTTTACTTCGTGTCATATCAGCGGCAGCCCCTAGAGGCCTCCTGTGTGTGCACAGTACCCTGTAGGCTAACGAGTGGACCATCTGCCTCTGCTTACCTGGGTGTAACCCTTCTCACTCTGGAGCACCCAGACCTAATCAGTGCAACCAGCTGAGCCTCGTTGACTGGACGGAGCCTGTCTATTTATCCTGCTCTGCCCTTCAGTCAGGGCCTTTGCATTGAAGTAATGGGGCCGTTTTGCTCTGGCCCTGTACCTGATCCTGACTTGTTCCTGGCTTCCTGTGTACCTGATCCTGCTTTGTACCAGACCCTGACTTCCTGCCAATTTGGCCAAGAACTGATATTCCATTTTCCAACCAATTACCCCTGGTGTCCAGTGGCAGTACTGGATGTTTTGCCATTATTTTCAGATATTTGTTCTATTGCTCTGTAAGATAATGATGATGCCATGAGCAAGGATCAGAACCAAGTGATCGGATACCCGGTGTAGGTCTGAAATGTAAGGAGTCCTGCAGAATTAGATATAGCAATCAACTTACCTGGTTGTGCAAGATCAAAAAATGAAGAGCATAGCAGCCATGATAACGATATTTGTGTTGCATATATCCTGAGATGAGGCTGCAACGATGTTGTGAGAGGCATTGGTAATAAAGCCATTGCCCCCCCTACAACTAAAGGCTAAATATATTAGCCTAAATAGAATAACAATAACAAATTGATTCAATTTTTCAGTCACTAATATTCAAGAGTTGCTTGCCAGTACATGCAACCTTAACTTTTGACTAATGGAAATACTAATGGAAAACAAAAAGCAAACTGGCACTGAATCCCCTAAAACCTTAGTCCTAAATGTTTCTTAGGGCAGGGTCATTCTGCAGTATCGGAGCTGCAAGTGATCCATTTTATTTTCTATATATAGAAGATGCTATAAAAATAAACACACACAAGGAATGGAATTATCATATAACTGCCTTATTTTTGGGAGAAATTATTACCTTGCAGTTTTTAAAAAGTCCTGATTTTACACGCGCCATCACATGCTCTAAAATGCAACCATTTCTATTTGAAACTTGATGCCTACATGGTTATATCAGCATTCTATGTTAAGCCACTGTTTTAAGAATAGTGAATATTTCTATCATGTGTTATTATATACTATAAAATAAATGTATGTTTGTGTCTGTTAAGTTGCAATTGAGTCACGAAAGAAATGTTTTATTGTAATTAAGCTGTAAATAGTCAACGTTCCATGTTAGCACATTTTTTATCATTTAACTAAAATGTAAACTAGAGTCCGTTTTCCCATTAGCTAGTGGATAGTTAGAAAAGATTGCATCATATGGAGAAAAAAAGCAGCCAAAATAGCAGATGGAAAATGCATTTTAAAATCCACTGAGAAATGGTTTAAAGCACAAATAAGATACATATCTCCACAGGAGTCCTCGAATGGTCATTGTGATGGGGAATGGCACTTACTCGGTGCATAAACTATCATCCATAAAATTTTAATGAGCAGGAATACTGCAGATTGGCTATCAACCCGTGCCAGTGTTTAAAGGAAATGGATATAAGCATGCAGTTTTGTGTTATACAGAGCATGTTTTGTGTGAGAAAGTTAGTTAGCAAGAAACAAAAGTATAGATCTGTTTACTCTTAGTAAGTAAGGCTTCAGGGCATTTCCACATTAAAGACAAACCCACATGCCTAGTTTTGGCTGTCCATGTGAGCAACTGAATAGTAATGGATGTGTTAGAACTGTGTGATATTGCTGCCACAGTGCAGTGCCAAGTTTATCACCAGGGGGATCTGGCAGAACTGGAAAGAAAGAGGCAAAGGATGAAGGGTTATTATTTAGCTGGTAGCACCCAAGACTTTAAGGGTTAATTTTGGAACTTATGAAGTAAGCTCTACAATTAAAGTTGCCACAAGCGGTCGTATGTAGACATATTTGTATTGATTTCGACTTATGTGTTGTAAGCACCTTATCAGTACACGTTCCTCCCATGGTTTTAACAATATTCGTTCAAAGTCCTTCAGGCGGCAGTTTGATTAACAGGCATAGATCTGTAAGACAAAGTCACCCACCTGTGCTTATGTGAGAATATCCTCAAACCCATTTCGCTCTGTTGACTCAAGAGCTGATATTACCGGCGTGTGATGTTAGGATTACTGCTAGCTGCTTTAATGATACACTGGACCAATGTGAAATGTCTGTGATCTAATATATAATGGATATATGGCGTTCACTCAAGGTAACCGAAATCAGATTTTTTTATATGACTAAAACATTTACTTTTTATTAAAAAAGAAGTGTCTAGCTCACCTTGGATTTAACGTAAACATGAAATAAAAAAAAAATAATTTACAGTTAATTCGCTTTCATCTTGTGATTTTCAGTTAAATTTCATATCGATAATGAAAAATTCACCTTGCAATACCTTGCTAAAAAAATAAATAAATAGAAAATGGCACCAGTGTTTGGAAAATCAATTGACTTGACTTGAATCGGTACCTTAGACTTCCTTAGGATCCATTAAGCTGAATGGAGCCCATGCAAGTCAATTGAAGATGTCCAACTGTTTTCTAGCTCAAAAACAAATGTTTGCATTACAATCACATCACTGGTGGGTTATACAAATATATACATTAAATAAGATGAGGCTGAATTGTTTCCAAAGGGCACAACCTCACAAACATGTCTATTGTGTTATTTTACATAAAATCTATTTTTATTGAAGCATTGCTGACCCTTTAATTCACCTAAGCAAATATACTGAGTCGCAAAACACTGATTTTTTCCCTTTAAAAATAGCATATTTCTTCATACTGCTTTAAAGAAGGTAGTACCTATTATGTATAAATAAGGAGATTTTTAAATTACACACATTGGATTGCTTTATTTTCCTTTATAGGCAAAATGTTACTCATTAATTCTAGGCAAGTAAGGTTCAATTAAGAGTGAATAACAAATAGATTTAATGATGTAGTAAAAGTAAGTATTTTGTTGTAAAATATTGTGACAATACCACATTATCAATGTTCTTTAGGCATAAGCAATCTTGGTTAAAAGCTAACATTTCCATTTAAATTATGTATTGAGTGTATAATTATAATTGCCATTCAGAGTAGTTTGTGTTTTCATGTGGACAACAGGGTGGCATAGTTATACCAAATCCAGAAAACATAAAGTAAGGTAAATAGATAATCAATGTATTTATTATTAATAAAATACCTTTTACAGTATTGCACTGTGTGCTGAAATGTTTTGTTTTGAGCAGTTACGTTTTTCAGAATTCTTCAGTTTTACTGAACATCTATTATCTGCGGGGGGGAACCATATGCTGGGATCATAGCGCAATTAATTTCCACAACAAATAACTATTACATTAACAACACTTCACCGAAACTGGATAAATAAATGAAAGGCATGATAAAAATATATACATATTTCTTATTGTTTATTACTTACAAGCAATGTTTATTGTTTACTATTTATGTTCTATACGCAAAAAGAGGGTATTCATTACTATTTTAAGGATATTTACAAGATTGTAGATATTTTAAAAAATAATATATCCCTTTGATTTTTTTTTACACCCATGACCATACTTATTAAGAGCCAGACATTAAATCTCCTAAAGTAGTCTGATTTTGTATTTCCATCCATATAAATCAATGTTTCAAAAACATAATGTGAAAAGTATAGGAGAAGCAGTTAACTGGCTCCTGGGATTTGTCTCACTCCATGTAGCCACTTAACCTCAAATTGTACATTCTTATTAAGAGTGAAAGGACATCCTGCTTTTAATACTCTGTAAACATATAGGAATGCATTTAATATCTAGCATTTCAGCCAACGTTTGCATTATGATCGTGCGCCATGTTCACCACACCACAAGTTTCTCTCTGTTCATAAGTCCCCTGTTGTTCAAGTTAAGTGTAGCCTTCTCATTATGCCATGTTTATGTATTATTATCAAGTAAGGATTCAGCAAGATGGTGATGAAGTAAAAATTCTGTACACACATGTACCTTCCCCAGTTAAACTAAGTTTATTTAGGAGCAAGAATATTGTTATAATAAAAATGTAATAAATGTAAAAATAAATATCCAAACATCTTGTACCCCTTCCAATAGAAATATACACTCACTGGCCACTTTATTAGGTACACCTAGGTTGGGCCCCCTTTTGCCTTCAGAGCTGCCTTCATTCTTCATGGCATACTTTCTTCAAGGTCCTGGAAACATTCCTCAGAGATGTTGGTCCATATGGACATGATGGCTTCAGGCAGTTGCTGCAGATTTGTCAGCTGCACATTCATGATGCAAATTCCACCATATCCCAAAGGTGCTCTATTGGATTGAGATCTGGTTACTGTTGAGGCCATTGGGCTACAGTGAACTCATTGTCATGTCCAAGAAACCAGGTTGAGATGAAGTGAGGTTTGAGACATGGTGCATTATCCTGCTGGAAGTAGTCATCAGAAGATGGATACAACATGGTCATAAAGGAGTGGACATGGTCAGCAACAATACTCAGGTATGCTGTCGCATTTTAACAATGCTCAATTGTGCCAAAGTATGCCAAGAAAATGTCCCTCATTAAACCACCACCACCAGCCTGAATCGGCAGGATAGATCCATGCTTTCATGTTGTTTACAACAAAGTCTGACCCTGCCATCTGAATGTCACAGCTGGAATCAAGACTCATCAGACCAGGTAACGTTCTTCCAGTCTTCCATTGTCCAATTTTGGTTAGCCTGTCCAAATTGTAGCCTCAGTTTCCTGTTCTTAGCGGACAGGAGTGGCACCTGGGGTGGCCTTCTGCTGATGTAGCCCATCTGCTTCAAGGTTCAATGTGTTGTGCCTTCAGAGATGGCACTCTGCATACCTTGCCTTTTTGTCATCTCGAACCAGTCTGCCCATTCTCCTCTGACCTCTGACATCAACAAGGCATGTTTGTCCACACAACTGCCGCACACTAGATATTTTATCTTTTTCAGACCATCCTCTGTAAACCCTAGAGATGGTTGTGCGTGAAAATCCCAGTAGAAAAACAGTGTCTGTAATAATCAGACCAGCCCGTCTGGCACCAACAACCATGCCATGTTCAAAGTCACTTAAATCCATGTTTAGCATTATTTTCATTTTTTTATTTCCCTTTTATCTGCTATATGCAAAGGAAAAAGACACAATTCTTAATTTTCTATATATTTATATGTATATATATATATATATATATATATATACTGTATATATATATATATTTTATGTTGTGCAGTCATACTTTTTATTGCTCAGATTCACATAATGATTATTATGTCATGACCCAGCACGATGTTAAATGATACAGTGGGAGTCTTTAAAGTGTTAATTGATTTCACGGCATGACCCACATGCAAATGAACAGCACCAACTGTTACTGTATTGAAAGTGTAACCCACTATTCCACAGAAGCTGAGATGATGAACAGAAGGAACAGAAGAAATGTGAGGTGAGAAGGAATAAAGCGACATGTGTTACTTTACATGGCACAGGATATCAATGTGGTGTGAACAGAGAAAGGATCTTTCTATTCATTTTTCCATATAAAGCTTTTCAGCTAAAGTGGCTTGCAGACTTTATACTAGTTAAAATTATGGATGTCGATTCATAGAATTTATTACACTGCAACAATATTTTGGTAGAGAATTAACAATGAGAACACAGATTTTGCTTAAATAATTACTTAGAAGAATCTTAGGAAGGACACTTGCTTTTGGCTCATACAAGAATCTAAAAGATTACCAAAAAGTACTGAATCAGCAAAGTGCACATCATCAAATATATGCCCTAGGTAATTTGTTCTTTGTATGGAAACTTTTTTTATCTAGTACAGAAGGTTCCAAACCTGCATAGAATTTATTTATCCAGCAAATAATAATTGAACCTGAATTAAAGAGGAACCGTCAAAACCGAAACAAATTATGAGTAAAGTACTCAGAAGCACCTCTTGCATGCTATCTTCTCAATTTTTGACAGTGATTTTTTTGTAGATACCTACAGCTCTAATATGGCTATGCTCCCGTATATTCCGGCGTATAAGACGACTTTTTAACCCCCAAAAATCTTCTTAAAAGTGGGGGGTCGTCTTATACGCCGGGTACTTACCAAGCCGGAGGTTCCCGCGAAGCCACCAATCTCTTTAATCACTACGCGCCGGCTATTAATGCCGAGCGCAGGGATGCCGTCATGTCCCGGCGCCCGGCATCAATTGCCGGCGCGTAGTGATGAGGGAGCAGGGAAGCCCGAGGTCTGGCACTTCAGACCTCGGCTTCCCTGCTCTCTAATCACTACGCGCCGGCTATTGATGCCGAGCGCAGGGATGCCGTCATGTCCCGGCGCCCGGCATCAATTGCCGGCGCGTAGTGATGAGGGAGCAGGAAAGCCCGAGGTCTGGCACTTCAGACCTCGGCTTCCCTGCTCTCTAATCACTGCTCGCCGGCTACTGATGCCGAGCGCAGGGATGCCGTCATGTCCCGGCGCCCGGCATCAATTGCCGGCGCGTAGTGATGAGGGAGCAGGGAAGCCCCAGGTCTGGCACTTCAGACCTCGGCTTTCCTGCTTTCTAATCACTACGCGCCGGCTATTGATGCCGAGCGCAGGGATGACGTCATGTCCCGGCGCTCGGCATCAATAGCCGGCGCGTAGTGATTAGAGAGCAGGGAAGCCGAGGTCTGAATTGCCAGACCTCGGGCTCCCACAACTGGATAGAAGACAGAAGATAAGGTAAGAAATGGGGAGAAAGGGGGGAGAACTGGTGTGTGTGTGTATATATATATATACACTGGTGTGTGTATATATATATATACACTGGTGTGTGTATATATATATATACACTGGTGTGTGTATATATATATACACACTGGTGTGTGTATATATATATATACACTGGTGTGTGTGTATATATATATATACACTGGTGTGTGTGTGTATATATATATACACTGGTGTGTGTGTGTATATATATAT
>VKOC01046640.1:0-10200 GCA_009364415.1 Spea multiplicata | reverse complement strand
ATATATATATACATACGTGTGTGTATATATATATATATATACATATATATTATGTGTGTGTGTGTGTGTGTAAGGGGAGTGTATGTATGTATATGTCTGTATAACAACCAGCAAATCACCGGTAAGGTACATCGCTTGCCGTGACTGGCTGGTTGTTGTACGCTGGGTAGAGGGGTAGTCTTATACGGCGAGTATAGTCCAAACTCTATATTTGGACTGTAAAAGTTGGGGGTCGTCTTATACACCCAGTCGTCTTATACGCCGGAATATACGGTATTTCAAATGCTAGTGTTTTAACCCTTTCCATGGACAAGATTCCACCACCAGCCTTTGTCAAAGTTTTTGGTAGTTTCTTGTGTTTTTTTCACACAAATTGTAATTCAGGTATAAATTTATAGCTCCAGGTATATGTCACTATCAAACAACACCCCAATATGTGTACAGCAACATCTCCCGAGTACAGTGATATGACCCATCCATGGGTTTGTCTGGTGTTTGGGGGCTAAAAGGCCACATTTGGGAAGTGCGCTTCCCCCCCTCCATTTTAGTCAGTCTGTGTCTATGCCCTATCTTTAAACCCGGCTACTCTAATTTACCCCATCAAACCATTATTTTTTTTAAATTAGACACCCCTTGGGTATTTTTGAGAAGATTTTTGCACTTGCTCATAATAATAAACTTTTTTTAAATTTTATTTATTCGTTTTGGACTTTTCTTTCACATTTTGCTGGAACCGGATGATTCCTCTGATGCATAATTATTTTTTAACGTTACCGCTTTTTTCCAAATTTTTTTTTTTTTGTTTTTTTTAAATATTTTACTAATCACTAGAAATCATGATTAGAATGCTGGGTTCCATAAACTTGCATGGTTGAATGCAGTACCTGAAGACCCCCTAGCGAACTTTCCCAACTCTGTGAGTGGCAAAATCACTTGCAGTGGTGTTTGTGACCGTGTTGCGGTGGCGTGAGTGTTCGGTGTTATTGAGGCATTTCAGCGACACCACTGAAGTATGGCGGATGTTGACGCCCTGGGGAGGGGCCAGAGTGGCCAGACATGGCCCCTGTTGCTGAATGCCTCGACATGGATCACCCAAAGAAGGATGTTACTAGTATGTGTTGACCTCGCATTTGTCCACTGAAACTATAGAATACATTTTCATTTGTTGTTTATACCTTAAAAATTAATAAAAACTAAGGTATTTTCCACTGTCAGGATTTTGGCCTACCTGTACTGGCTTTTCTCCTCCTCGTGACTTTCTGTTTGTTAGGCCGCATCCTCTTCCTCTTATAACTTTTGAATCCAGCTAACCGCTCCTCTTCCTTCAGGCTGTGACTATAATTGCCCAGCTAGTTCAGTTGCTAGTTGCCCTTTCGTGGTTCCAAACCTGTGAGTGTGTGCATCTAGTGGTTTTCCTGTTCATGACATGACCTGGCCTGTCTGACTCCTATTCTGGTACTGACTCCTGCCTGATTTGGATGATGTGGATTTCTGGACTCCTTACCTTGGCTTGTGTGACTACCTGTTCTGGCTCCTGACCTTGGCTTGATCCTCAACCACCCGCTTGTCTTCTTGTTGTTGTTGTTACTATTTTATTTTTAATAAACATTTTGACCAGTACCCTTTTGCCTCCTTCCTGATTCAGTGATACCCTGACAGCCACCCATGAAACATACCAGTCAACATTAGGTAGATATTTCAAATTCCTTGATATATTTGTTTAAATTATCGTTAATCGAGGACAACCATTGTTTAGAATTTGAAGTTTTTTGAAAATACAAAAATGTCCAATTTATTAAGTAATTGATGGGTAATTTTTGAACAATATGCATTTTTTTCATGAACCCCTTTGCTCATTTCCTGCTCTTATAACACAGCCTCACTTTAACTATAATTGAATTAAAATATTATTTTGTAGAAAGCTCATTTTTAGAAAAGAAAATGATGATGAAATAAAACTGTATTCATATCTAGAGTAAAAAAACCCACTGCCTGCTGGGAGCTATTTATATGAAGTTATACATTAAAATATTGATTAATTTAGTCCAATAAAAACATTGCAGTTTTAAGAATAACATTTTGTTGCAAATGCAAAATGAACTATTATCGCTCATGTTAACTAGGTTATTAGAAATCTCAATATTAATCCTTACTTCAGCAGGAGTTTGCATTGCAAACTGTTTATGGACTTAAAATAAATAAGTACTAAAATAATGTAGCACTTGAACAATACATACTTCCTTATTAAATGTTTTTAAAATCAGTTTTGTTGTGAAAATTAACAGTTGTCAGCCTAACATATGCTAAGTGCTTCCCTGATTGTAATTCTCACCTTTTTTATTAAATCTAATACTTCAGATTGTAAGATTTGTAAATTGATGCAATGACTGTATCTATTCATGTATAGCTGCTTGGAAAAAAAACTTGACTGAAAATTAAGAAATTAATTTCGCTCAAACAAGCTAAGATCTGTGATAATATATTAAGGAAAACTCATATGAGCAACGGTGCACACATATGGAAAAAAATCCATAGCATAATACTCTAGAAAATAGTATAAAAAACAAAAACTATATCCACTCACAAGCACAGGGGATGAACACGAGCATTTAAAATCTCCAGAGCCTTTATGATCTTCCTTCTACACACTAAAAAAAGACACTTTGCTTATAATTGTGGTAAAACCTTCATATTGGGCTTCTTTTGAAGCTAAGGAAGCATTGCTTTCATTAAATATATAGCTTTACATTAAATATTGTTTTTGTTTAATCTCAAGATCACATAATGTGACCTTTGACCTTGAATATCTAATTTGTTGAAAATATGTTATACAGTTAAATGGAAAAAAGTTTTACTAGTAAATATTCATTCACATGCAAAAAAAATTTCATATTTAATAAAAACTACGATTGAGAAAAATGCATTTCTTGTTTTTATTTCACTTTATTTTCCAGCCTGCCCCCCAATTCTGCCTGTCTGACCCCAGTTATGCACATCTGCTTGCCACTGCTTGCCACTCTGCCCCCAGATATGATGCCTTATACCTCCCTATATGCCACTCTGCCCCAGATATGCCTTATACCCCCCTATATGCCATTCTGCCCCCTCATGTCACTCTGGCCCCCCAGATATGCCTTATAACTCTATATGCCACTCTGCCCCCCAGATATGCCTTATACCCCTATATGCCGCTCTACCCCTCTGGTATGCCACTCTGCCCCCCCCCCAGACTTACCAATGCATCCCCAGACTTGCCCCCCATGCACTAGACTCCCTGGTGTCTAGTGGGGGCAGCAAGTGGACTTTTGCGCGATGCGCGAAGACAACCTCTGTTGCTGCCCGGCACTCTGTCGTGGGGCACCGGAAGGTCATGCCGGCTGCCAGAGAGGAGGATCCAGGTACTCTGCAGCACTGCGGGGAATCTGGATCTTAGTCATATTGTCAGACCTCTATATGAGGTCAGATTATAAGATGTCCTCGAATATATATTCAAGCAAATATGGTGCAATCTTTATCTCTCTACCCTTCTTGCTCTCTCCACTGCAGCGCTTGCTCTGAGCTTTGAGTGTCCACAGCAGTTAATGTGTAACTTCTCCCAGTTGCAGTACGTGGATCAACCTTAGTCACCTACTGTTCAATCTTTCTGGCTGGTGAGGATACACATACTGTGATGTTGCACTCACTATTCTTAAGTCTGCACATTGTGTTATTGTTAATTTTGTATCCACTTTTTGTTAAAGCGCCAAGGAATCTGCTGGCATACTATAAATAAAAGGTAAAGTAGGAACGAATGTTTCTGCCAAACATAATGGAAGGCATTTGGTACAATATTGAGAGTAACCCGTGTGGGAATGAAATTCCACCCAACTCTGCTTACATATAAGGTACATTTTGTAATGCTTATATACTGCTTATTTTATTCCGGAAATGTCATAATTGTGCTTACTTAATGCACTGAACTGTAACATTTATGACAGATTTGCTTTATCAATCATCACCCCACCAACCAATTTACTGCTTCTTACAGTGGGTAATGCGACACATTAAAAAAATGTACCTTTTAGCCCTGTTAAAGAAGTATTGTGTGTTTTGCCACCAGCTGCTTTTATGTAGGGGGGAAGAAATTTTGTGATGCACATGAATAAAATCTGCAAATTGAATCTGAATGACATGGGGCAGATATACTCATCCCAGCTTTACAAACATTCTGCTGTTTCACACAAAAGTGATTTTTTGGTGGTCAATTTATGTGTAGAATAGATAGATAGATATATATGATATATATGATAGATAGATATATATGATATATATGATACTTAGCATCATGAGATGACGATTAACATGAAGTTGAAGATAACTTTAAAACAAAGTAAGACATACTGGTACAGAAGGAGAAGAGGGCCTCTGTCTTGTGATCTTACAAACTATTGTAATCTATATCGATCAATGTCTAGGTTGACTAGCCACAGATATTTTTTTGTCTTGGCTTCATGGTCTTAATTGGTTAAATATCCACACCAAAACGGAAACATTTTAGCAAACAGTTTCAATTTCAATATAAAGAACCAAATTAAGTTAACGAACAGTGATATTTGTTTCTGGCACAAAGCCCAGAAATGTGACAAAGCTCTATTAGTAAACTATCAAGGAAGGAAACACAACTGATTCAGACATTAAATGATGGTTGAGGTTTAGCCCTTTCTTTGATGTCACACAAGGAAGAGAGGGAGAAAAAGTTTCTGCCTCTTCAAAATAAACACAAACAAAATGAAATAATTTTTCAAAATACCAATGAAACATGAAACAATAAATAATAAAAAGCCTTATTTGTCCTAGCAAAGAGAGACTAAGTTTAAAGGAGGATATGGTTAAAAAAAAAAAAAAAGAGCTGGTCTTCAAGCTGTGAAATACCCCTGGTCATGAAAGTGTTAAATCTTCTAATGCTGGAGATGCCCATGAAAGGGAGAGGATTTCATCCCTCCAGCGGGTAGCTGGATGCATGGTACAACCTCCTGAATATACGGTATTTATTTCTTTATTCAACTGGTACCACTTGTGTATCCTGGAAAAATACTTTATACTACTAATATCTAGTCTGAATGTTTGCACTTTACTACTCCGCTACATCAACCTTCGCATGGGCGCCATGAATGGCCTTTTTTTATTCCTCCCCTACAAAGGTGATTTTTGTACTTCTCAACAGGTGCGGACTGTGGATGAATAGGCCGCTCCGGTGCTTTAAGGCCAGCGGCCACATTACATTTTTTTATGCTCATGCAACATGCTGATGGGAATACCTAAGCTGGTGGCCGCACACTGCAGCATTTTGCAGAATAAATGTGCTTATAAGTTCAGTAAATATATACCTTTCCTTTCTTCACTGAAATCCAAGGTCATCTAAATGAAAATTGTTGTAAACATTGAAGAGAACGTTTCGCTTTCTCATAAAACATCATCAAAGGC
Organism: Spea multiplicata; assembly: GCA_009364415.1. Taxonomy (NCBI): domain Eukaryota; kingdom Metazoa; phylum Chordata; class Amphibia; order Anura; family Pelobatidae; genus Spea; species Spea multiplicata. Next base: position 4,737 of record VKOC01046640.1, on the reverse strand, counting down.
TGACCTCAGCATATTTTCTTTCAGGTGTTGCATTCTCTACCCTTCCCTGTCCCCAATTTGCAACATCTTGTTTCACTGTTACACCCCCTCCGCTCTGTTCTAGCTTGCCTGAGATGTACTCCACCTGTTTAAGCATCGCAACAATGTAAGAACATTTTCTTTATTAAAATTTGAAATTATTCTAGCCTTGGTGCCCGAATAATTATAATTTTAATAAAGACAGGAGGCGAGTATTTTGCATATCTTCCTTTACTCTCACCAACAGCAGCAAAGAAAGAGTTAATAACACAAGTGAAAACAACCAATAGAAACAGTACATAGGTGGTATATAAACCCCTTAACTATCTTCCTCTTCCTCTTTCGTCCGCTGTGAACCGGAACTGAAGAACGCAGCAAACCATCTAGCAACGTAAAACCGAACCCAACACTCAGAACAGGGGCTCGAACTGGAACCAAAGTCAAGAGCAAGGCGACAATGCACTCCAACTGGGACACGGAGATGGTATCAAGCTGAAACAAAGAGAGAGACATAACAGAACCAAATTCTTCACAAACATGGGAAAACACAGTAGAACGAGCATCACTGACAGTCATCACAAAACATCAAACGCAACGGAGCAGACAAAACCCCAAGAAAACACAAAACGAATTCAAACCAGGCTTACTTACCCAGAGTGTACACCTAACCATCGGGAGGGCAGGGAGGGAAAATACTCGCCTCCTGTCTTTATTAAAATTATAATTATTCGGGCACCAAGGCTAGAATAATTTCAAATTTTAAGGCAAGACAGGAGGCTTCGTATTTTGCATTTTTAACGCCGGAAACCAACGCCATTGCCCCTGAAGAAACCGGGCGGAAATAACATGCCCGAAAGGTGGAGGCACGGGACCAATCCGCCGCTCGCAGAATAGCCACTAAAGCTCCACCAGCCCGAAGGGCACAGGAGGCCGCAGCCCCCCTGACGGAAAAAGCACCGGTGCTCTTGTAGGAGAAGAAAAACAGCCTTGAAAGGTTTTACAAAGGAGAGGAGGAGTTGAGATGTCAAGACCGCACGTATCGACGTCGTGCGTGACAGAAAGTCCTGACACACCCGGCGACACATTTTTGGGTCGTCTAGAAAAAACGGCTAGGATACAGACGAGAACAACTCAGGGGAGAATAGAGACAGCATGAGCATCCAAAGCGCTAACATCCGAAACCCTATGAAAGCATAAGAGATACAACAGAAGGGAAAGTTTCGCCGACAACTGTCGGAGGGAGAGCGAATCGTTGTCTGGCCATCCCGAAGGAAATCTAACACGACAGCTACTTCCCACAGAGAACCATAGCGCGGCGCCGAAGGACAGGATAAACGAATACCACGCAAAAGGTGGCAGACTAAGGGAGCCAAGGGGATCCATGTGCCGTCACAAACTCCAAGGAGCCCAGCCTCGCCAAGCCGTCCGGTATGACATACTGGTGCCTGGAGCCCAAGATTTGCGGAGCAAGGACTGAGCCGCCTCCAATAGGCCCGAGACCGTTCGGGGTCCCCTGAAATCGTCCATACGACCAGGAGGAGATGTCTTTCCAGGATGAGCGCATGAACCTGGACCTCCGGGCCCGTCAGGGGATAGTACAGAGATGGGATCTCCAGAGGATCCTGGGCAGATAACTGCAGCAGGGCTGGAAACCACGGCTGAGCATGCCACGGGGGGGGGTCACCAGAACCAAAGGCCCCCCGTCCCAACACAGGTGATGGATGACCCTCAAAATGACCATCTGGGGATTCGTCCTGGATGCAAATAGGTCCAGGTGCAAGACCCGACTGAGAAGTCTCCAGTCGCTCGCATCCCGCCAGTGTCTGGAGAACCCGTCCGCCAAGAGAACCTCGGCGCCCGGGAGGTATCCTGCCGGCAGAGTATGTTGCACGCAAGGCAAAAGTCGAAAACGTCCTTTGTTACCCCCTAAGCGGTTGATATATCGAACCGCCGACATGTTGTCTAAGAAGCCTAAGAAGAGAAAGCGGCTTGGGACTAGTTCGGATTTGAGAGAATTGACTAGAAACCCGAGTTGGTGAAGGGTCTGCACCACGAAATCGGTCTGGGGGAGCAGGGTCTCCCGGCAGCTAGAGAAGGGTAGAATGTCGTCTAGATAGACTATACACCTGATACCCCTGGACCTGAAGAGAGCCATGACCGGCTTCAGGAGCTTTGTAAGGCACCAAGGAGCTGAACTTAGGCCAAAGGGAAGGGCCTTTAACTGCCATACCTGCCTGCCCCAGCGAAACTGAAGAAATCGCCTGGAATCTGGGTGAATTGGGACGGAGAAAAAGCGTCCGAGAGGTCCATGTAAACCAATCGCCTTCCAACCAAAGGTCTCAGAAGAGACGGATCCCTACCATTTTGAAGTGGCGATAAACGAAAGCATTGAGAGCCCGTAGATTGATCACTGGGCGGAAGTCCCCGGTGCATTAGCGTACTAGGAAAAAGGAGCTGAGGAAACCGATTGATCCTTTTGCCCGCTGGATAGCCCCCTTGTCGCGTAAGGTGCGGAGTTCTGCTACCATTAAGGCCTGATCGGTAAAGCCCTCTGAGATGTGGGCGGTCAGCGTACTTGAAAGGGGGAAGAGCTGAAAAACTATCTGGAAAACCTGTACCGTTAGGGGGATCCAAGGGTCCGACAAAATCCACACCCAGTCGTGGAAAAAGATGATATATGGCCCGCAACCCCGAGGAAGGAAACGAAGGACAAGAAGCATTCGGACTTACCGAAAACGGAGCGTCCCCTGGGAAATCCAGAAGCGCCTCTACCGTCTCCGCGTGGGTTGAAGGCCCTCTGTTGGAACGGAGTCCTGTAGTACCTCTGGTTCTGAGGGAAGTACCGGGAGCCTAGGGATGAACGGCTGGCGGCCCGGCGGTCGACCAGCCCTCCCAGAAAAACGAAGGTCAGTCTAAAAGACCTTCCTCATTGACAGTTTGGCCTTATTCCATGATGTCATCAAGGATACGTGGCGGTTTAATTCCTTGACAAATGTGTCTCCAAACAGTAAGTGGCTGCACCTAGGTCTTTAGGGCCCAATTTCGCCAACCTGGGATCCTGGGATCATCTAGGTGGGGCTCATCCACCAAATACTCACGGACGAAGCGTGAGTCAAAATCTCTGGGCAAGACCAGATTTGCTGAAGCCTCTGATTCACTAGATGAATCCGCGTGCCATACGTCCACTATAGATAATGGGTCATGCAAAGGAGTGTCAGAGGGTTTTGGGCGTTTGGCAGGTACCTTACCCTTGCCGACTGAAACACTACTGCCCTTCCAAGGCCGATTGGAGCCGGACGCCTCTCCTTCAAAGTTCTCAGATTCTGACTCCGATGGTATTGCCTCTGGTCTGGAGTGAGCAGGAGGCTGCCCTTGGGGCAAATTGGCAGACATTTTAGAGAAAAAGGATTCCACTGAGTTAGAAGACTTTGCCCCTAACCAGGCCATAAAGGCATCCTGGGATGGAACAGTATCCTGAGACATTATGTCTGTATAAGGTAGGTGATGAGAACAGAGGCTCAGCCTGTATATTGTGCAAGGCCACAGGGACGCAGCCCGAATATTGTGCAAGGCCAGAGGGACGCAGCCCGTATATTGTGAAAGGCCAGAGGGACGCAGCCCGTATATTGTGCAAGGCACAGGACTAGCCGTATATTGTGGAAGGCCCACCGGCTAGGCCGTATATTGGTGCACGGCCACTGGGATCCAGCCCGTATATTGTGCCGGCAATGGGACTCAGCCGTTTTGGTGCACGGCACTGGGCTCACCGTATATGGCACGGCCCTGGGACTCAGCCAGTATAATTGTGCAAGGCCAACTGGGACTAAGAAGAAGCCGTATTTTAAGCAGGGTTACGGTCGGACTCACAGCCCGTATATTGTGCGCGCAATGGACTTCAGCCGTAATATGTGCAGGACTGGGATGCAGCGCAGATATAATTGTGACAGGGGGACACTGGGAACTCAGCGATTAATTAATTGTGCAAGGGCACTGGGGACGTACGAGCCGTAATATTGTGCAATGCATGGGACTAGCCGTATATTGTTGCAAGGCCATGGGTGGACAGCTCCGTATTTAGTCGCAAAAGGAAGGGGCTCAGCCCAGATATATATAGAGCAAGGCACTGGGGACTACAGCCCTTAATTGTGCAGGCCTGAGACAAGTCGGCGCAGATAATATGTGAAAGGCAGAAGTCGCTGTTAAATAATATTGTGCAGGCAAGGGACTCAGACCCGATTACTTGAATGCAGGTGAAGCGTATTTGTGCAGGCATGGACACAGCCTGTATATATTTGTGCAGGCCACAGGGACAGCCTGTATTATTGTGCCAGGCCAAGGGACACAGCCTGATATATTGTTGCAAGGCACAGGGAACAGTGTAATATATGGTGCAAGGCCACAGGGACAACATGCTTATTTTGTGAAGGCACAGGGACACGCCTGTATATATTGTGCAAGGCAAGGGAACAGCCTGTTAATATGTGTAGAGGGCCACAGGGCACAGCTGTATATATTGTGAAGGCCAAGGGTTGACAGTTCCTGTATAGATAGTGCAGGCCACAGGGACCACAGCCTGTATATAATGTGCAGGGACACAGCCTGTATATAATGTGCAAGGCCACAGCCTGTATATAATGTGCAAGGCCACAGCCTGTATATAATGTGCAAGGCCACATGGACTCAACCTGTATATAATGCGCAAGCCCACAGGGACTCAGC